>JANHFF010000358.1:0-49923 GCA_024542945.1 allo-octoploid hybrid of Carassius auratus x Cyprinus carpio
ATGGCATTTACTCATCCTCATGTCAATCAAACCCTGTTTTTCTTCAGTGGAGATGTTTAGCTAAATATTCACGCTGCTCATTACACTATAAGCAGACAGCGACCAGAAGTGCACCATAAAATACTCATAAAAAGGATTCCATACACAATATACACTCAAAAAATATTTAGGTTTAAGATATATGTATCTGAATTGTATATAAAATTTACGTCCATTTGGAATATACAGTCTGAACATAAATAACAACATGCAAAATATGCAAACTTTATGTGATGCACATTTGTCAGTCGTACATTAATAAAACAGATTTCTGCCCTCGGAAAAATCATTGGGTTTCACTTTATTTTAAGATGTATTGTTACAGTGTAATTATACATATAAGTACTGAGAAATATTAATTAACTACATGTACTTATTATATAGTTAGGGTAAGGATTTGGGTTTGGTTAAGTGTTACTTGCATGTAATTATGCATAATTAATTGTTATTATAATAGTAAGTACATGTAACGTGTAACACGGACACCTTAAAATAAAGTGTTACCAATCATTGTATAGTTTATTATTAACTATTTGCATCTGTTTGATTATATTTAAATAATCATAATTTTTTTTTTAATTCATTTAAACCTATTTACATAAATGAACAAACCTGTTTATTGTGTAATATAGTCATACTTGAAACCGGTCAGATTTCTGTAATATTGCTAATAAACTCAATTTGTTTTAAACAATAACTAGGTTTACATATTTATGATTAATAAATCCAGTTTGTTCCATTCTCTTACATTTCAACTGATTGAATATTGCTTGTTCCACAACTATAGTCATAGTTCATTAAGTTTACTTTTTAACCTAATGAATGTAATTGTTTTCACAGTTAACAGATCTATGTTGATTCTAAGCTATTTAAATAAATGCATTTTAAAAATATTATTTCAATAAAATCGAATACATACAAAAAGTATTTTCTGACTGACAAATGTCCATCACATTAAGTTTATTAGTTTATGTTAAAACTGTAATCCAAATGCATGGACATTTTATATGCAATTCAGATACATAAATCTTAAATTTGGGCATAATTTTTTATTTTTTAATAATTCTATGTTCTTGCTTTCTTTCTTGTTTTAATTCTCTGATGATAAATTTTTTTTTTAAATAAATTACAACTTTTATTCATCACCGATGCAATAAATTAATCAAAAGGGACCGTAAAGACATTTATAATGTTACACAGCTGCATGGAGCTCAAGTACTCATGATTTATCAGCACTCGTTTAGTCAAAATGAAGAAATGCACAGGCCTCAATGTTCATTTCTGTTTGTTTAGTTTCATATTTTGTTGTTTTTTTCTTTATAAGGGAAAAGGCTGGATTTCCTGTTTGTATTTTTATTTTCTGCGTCGTTGGCAACTGTCTGCACAGAAAATGGGTCTGTTTAACACAATAGAGTGTCCAGCTGTGACACACACACACACTTCCCTTCACCTCTGTGGGAACAGGCAGTGAGCGCAGTACCCAAGGTCACCACCTCAGCTTTGTTTCCCACGAGGCCATTCTGTGCCCCCGTCTCCCAAAACACTGAACCAAACCACACACTCAAAACACCTCAGCTCCAGAGGAGCATTCTGGGTGATTTTCACTTCATTTCGGTGTGCTGCTGTCAGTTTCCACAGACCATCGTCTCTCAGTATTTCTGAACGGACAGGAAACACATTACAGTACAATTACAGTAGACGTCTAACATCATGAGTGAAGCTTGTATTTGTGTTCAAGCTCTTACATGAATTAAGGAAAAAACATAGTTTTTTTCATGCACTGGTAATTTTTAGATTAAGATTGAAGATCTATTTGTGTCTGTAGACATCAATTACAATACATACCTTTAAAGGCCTTTTCCTCAAAAAGTTTTTTCTCCACTTCAGCAGCACTTACACACACCGAACTTTACAGTTTTATTCCTCTCTATATTCTGAAGGTTTTTACTGAGGAGTTTGTGAATATATATTTTTCCTGAGCTTTTATAACATTTTATTCCTAAAACATGTTGACAGTATTTTCTGATTTATGGAGTGATAAAAAGAGAAATCCAAAATCCCCTCAGTAAAAATCTTCATATTATAGAGAGGAATAAAACTGCTAAGTTTGGTGTATGTAAGTGCTGCTGAAGTGGAGAAAAAACTCAAAATCCATAAAGATATCGATTGGAATCGAAATGAACAGACTCAAACAGATAAAGTGTAGTAAGGTGAGTCACGACATGCAAGACTATTGTTTTTTTTGATGCACTGGTCAGCTTTGAGATTTTGATCTATTTTGTTTCCATAACTTGTCTTCTTTCAGACTAGTGGACAGAAAACATGCAAAATACACATTTAAGAGTTTATTTTATGCACTTTATCTATTTGCGTCTGTAGATTTTAATTCCAATCCATATCTTTAAAGAGATTTTTCTCCACTTCAGCAGCACTTACAAACACCAAAACTTAAAGTTTTATTCCTCTCTATATTCTGAAGGTTTTTACTGAGGGGTTTGTTGATATATAATTTTTCTGAGTTTTTATATATAAAAAAAAATCCTAAAACATGGTGAAAATGTATTTTTATTTAGCTGCTGACATAATTTTCTGATTTATGGAGTGATGTAAAGAGAAATCCAAAATCCACACAGTAAAAACCTTTAACTCTGTCTTAACTCTGTGCTTTATCCAATGTGCAGATTTATTCTCTGAAAATTAATGCAATTTATAGCACATTTAAACATAGAATTCAAGGAAACTTGTAACAGAAAACAATTGTCTTAATTTGCTGTGATTAATGATATCTACACCCTGCTCTCCTAGTGTCTTGCTTTAAGTAATGAATATTTATTATTTGCATTATAAAGTGTCAAAATCATCCCTTTGAGGTGGAACTGCAGTGTTTTGTTCTGTTCATATTTAGCGGTTTAACACAGAAACATGAGCGCCTCTGTGTACTTTGACCTTTTGTAGGGCGGTTCAGCCGTCAGAGCTGGTGGGCAGCGTTTGGACTAAAGAAGACAAGGAGATCAACTCCCCGAACCTGCTGCGGATGATCCGCCACACCACCAACCTCACGCTGTGGTTCGAGAAGTATGTTTCATTCAGAGCCGCATCACTCACATATGTGTTGCTTTCTAAGAGTTTCTCGTGTTTCTCAGGTGCATCGTAGAAGCGGAGAACGTGGAGGAGCGTGTGGCCGTCATATCGCGCATCATCGAGATCCTGCAGGTCTTTCAGGAGCTCAATAACTTCAATGGCGTTCTGGAGGTGGTGAGCGCCATGAACTCGTCGCCCGTCTACAGACTCGACCACACCTTCGAGGTGAGCGCGTTTACATGAGCTTTAACCAGCACTGTTGGATTAGTTGCTCTTCACTAGTACTAGAGTTATTACAGTTCAACGTGTAACTCGTCCTGCATGTGATTGTATTTCAGCAAATCCCGAGCAGACAGAGGAAGATTCTGGAGGAAGCTCATGAACTCAGTGAAGATCATTATAAGAAATATCTGGCTAAACTCAGGTCCATCAACCCCCCCTGTGTGCCCTTCTTTGGTACGTCCTTCTTCTGGTTTACACATGTGCTTTCTGTAGAAAATTACAAGGGAAAAGGTTTTATCTCACAATTCAGACTTTTTTTTTTTTTTCAAAATTGCTTATTTGTCTTGCAATTATAAGCACTTTAAAGCGCTAAATATATAAAGGTAACTTGACTAAGTTCAAATCTCTTAATTGTGTTTATATCTCGCAATTATGACTTTTTTCCTCAAAACTGAGAATTTATATCTTGCAATTCTGCCTTTTTATTTCAAAAATGCAAATTTATATCTCACAATTCTAAGTTTGCATCTCACAGTTGTTTTACATTTCACAATTATTACTTTTATTCTCAAAATTCCGAATTTTTATCTCACAATTTTGTTTATATCTTGTAATTCTGACTTTTTCTCCTCATAATGCAGTTTTTTAAATAAAAAAAATTATAATAAAAAAAATTAATTGTGACTTTTTTGTCTTTCAATTCAGACTTCCTCACAATTTTGATGAGTAAAAAAAAAAGAATTGTGAGATATAAATTCAGATTTGTGAGAAACAAAGTCTGAACAGTGAGATAAAAAGTTGCAGTTACCTTTTTCATTTTGGAAACAGACTTCCATTGGTTTCTGATGCCACTGACTGTGTGTTTGATTGTGATCTGCTCGTTTTAGGGATTTATTTAACGAATATTCTGAAGACTGAGGAGGGAAATCCAGACTTCCTGAAGAGACACGGCAAAGAGCTGATCAACTTCAGCAAGCGGCGGAAAGTGGCGGAAATAACCGGAGAAATCCAGCAGTACCAGAACCAGCCGTACTGTCTACGTGTGGAAAACGACATACGGGTCAGAAACATATTCCTCTGATTAACTGCTCACATTAATTACACCACCACTTTTTAAGAAATTAATACTTAATGCATCATCAAGGACGCATTACACTGGTGACCGTACAGACAAAATTAAATGCTGTTCTTTTGAACTTTCTATTCATCTGTGAATCCTGAAAAATAAAAATAAATAACTGAAATAACCATCACATTTTTATTCCGTTGATGCTGCAGAAGTTCTTTGAGAACCTGAACCCGATGGAGGACATGACGGAGAAGGAGTTTGCCGATTATCTGTTCAACAAATCTCTGGAGATCGAGCCGCGTAACGCTCGCACGCTGCCTCGATTCGTAAGTCTGCCTCACGCTGAACGCACACGTACAGTTACACAACGCACTCCAGAGCGTGTTTAGGTGCTTAAGGATCTGAACCAGAATTGTGCCGATTTACAAACTAATCCTGAGTTCAGTTGTGTAACAGTGAAAAAGCCCCAAACCTCACACAGGCGGAACTTACAGAAGCCTTCAAACGTTCTGTTCTGAGTCTAGAGCACTCACTGTGAAATATTCCTGCTGCTCTGCTGTAATGAGAAAGCTGCTCGTTTACAGAATTTACAGAATCTAGAAGTGACAATGATAGAATTAAAAATAATTATTTTAACTACTTATTAAAATTTAAACTACTTTAAACACTAATTATTTTGACATTTTTTTACATTAGTGTTATTTATATTTATTATTATTTTTACATAATTTAAATATTTAAATAATTTAAAATATTACAATATAATTTCTTTACAAAAATAGAAAAGAAATGGAAATTAAATTCCATAATTCCATTAATTTTAATAAATGAATGTTCTTCAGGATTTAAACTTTTTTATTGCCAATGAATTAACATGATTTTTCCAGTTTTTTATGATTACTATAATTTTTACATTTTTTTTAAACTCACATATATTAATTTCTACCTAATAAAATGTTTTAGCGCCTGATATAACTAGAAAAAATATATTCCTGATGAAAGTTTACATTTTTATCATTTAAAATTTGTATAAAATGTAAGGTTTTATTCATTTCCGTGACTCTTCCATGTCAAGAAATCACAATTTTAAAATTCGTATTTATCAAGGTTTTCCAAGATCATGAGAATCCTGGTTTTTAAATATTGCTTAAAAAACAAAAACAAAAATAAATAAAATATTATAATGATATCTAGATTTCAAGGTGTTTGCACTTATTTTAAAGCTTTTTTGTCACATTTGAACTCGTGTTAAATGAAGATGAGAGTTTTAGTGAAATGTTGGTCAGTAACTGATATATATATATATGCCATAGATAGATAGATAGTCAGATTTTTCCTCATTCTGGTTTCCTCTCACAGCCGAAGAAGTACAGCTGTCCTCTGAAGTCTCCGGGTGTTCGCCCGTCCACCGTCCGGCAGGGAACCATGCGGCACCCGACGCCGCTGCAGAACGAGCCCCGAAAGATCAGCTACAGCCGCATCCCAGACAGCGAGACGGAGAGCAGCGCCGCTTCAGCACCCAACTCTCCCCGCACTCCACTGACGCCTCCACCAGCCTCCACCGCATCCAGCTCCACCGAGATCTGCAGCGTCTTCGACTCGCCACAGCCGCCCTCCAGCCCCTTCCACTCCAGTACGACTCTCTCACACACACACACTCACACACACACACACACACACATACACATACACACATACACACACACACTCACACTCACACTCACACACACACACACACACACACTCACACATACACACATACACACATACACACACACACTCACACTCACACTCACACACACACACACACACACACACACACACTCACACATACACACACACTGTCTCTCACACACACACACACACACACACACACACACACACTACACTCACAGACACTCTCTCACACACACACTCTCACTCACTCACTCACACACACACACACACATACACACATACACACACACACTCACACTCACACACACACACAGAGACACACACACACTCACACAGAGACACACACACACACACACACTCTCTCTATCTCTCTCTCTCTCACACACACACACTCTCTCTCTCTCTCTCTCTCTCTCTCTCTCTCTCACACACACACACACACACACTCTCTCTCTCTCTCTCTCTCTCTCTCTCACACACACACACACACACACACACACACACACACACACACTCTCTCTCTCTCTTTCTCACACACAGATACACACACACACATCACATGATCTTCAGAAATCATTCTAATATGATGATTTGCTGCTCAAGAAACATTTCTGATTATTATCAATGTTGAACACAGTTGTGCTGCACAATATTTTTGTGGAAACTGTGATACATTTTATTTTTCAGGATTCACAGATGAATAGAAAGTTCAAAAGAACAGCATTTACTTGAAATAGAAATTTGGAAATAGAAATCTTTTATAACAATATAAATGTCTTTACTGCCACTTTTCATCAATTTAATGCGTCCTTGATGAATAAAAGTGTTAATTTCTTTATTTCTTTATTACCTTATTGAGTAGTTTCAAATCATCATATTAGAATGATTTCTGAAGATCATGTGACACTGAAGACTGGAGTAATGATGCTGAAAATACAGCTGCGCATCACAGAAATAAATTACAGTTTAACAGAGATTCACACAGAAAACAGATGTTTTACATTCTAATAATATTTCATAATTTTTTCCTGTATTTTTGATCAAATAAATGCAGACTTGCTGAGCAGAAGAGACAAAAACGTAAAAAAAAATCTAAATGATTCCAAACTTTTGGCCAGTAGATGATTATTGTTATTAAATAATTTTAGTGCAGTTAGTTTGGACAGCAGTATATAATTTCTGAATTAATTCTAATAGTGAAAATGACCTCCCCGTCTTCCATTGTTCGGCCGCACAGACAGTCAGTATTGATGTGCGCTCACATGAGTTTCCAGGATCAGTGTGTCACAGTCTTCTCTTGTGTTCTCTCTGTTCTGACAGACAGTGACACTATATTCGCTCCGGTCTCTCTGCCCCACGGTCCACGTCAGTATCTCCGCGTGTCTCTCGCTCTTCATCATGCGTCTGTGCCGTGTGTCTTACTGTGTGTCACGTCTGAATCCTCCTCCTGCATGTTCAGGCCGGTGTTGATCATGTGACGTGTTTCCCAGCATCCTCTGTGTCCCGCGTCATGGCTGTAGTGATGTCATCAGCATGTGTGTGTGTGTGTGTGTGTCTCAGGATCTTCTTCAGTGTCCTCGATGATGAGTTTCCTCCGGAACGACGAGCCTCCCGTTCCTCCGCCCATCCCGCCCCGCCGCCGGCCCGAATCTGCGCCCGCCGAGTCCTCGCCCTCCAAGGTGCCAAACCCATCCTTACCTTCAGTGTTTTAGATCTGAGTTTTATATAAAAGCTGCTTTAACAGGCCATGACTGCCCAGAACCAGCTCATCACCAGCCTCTGGACACCAGAAACATCACACCTCATGATAAAAACATATTGCAAATAATAATAATAATACACTTGCAAATAAGTTGCAATACATATAAAAATTTTAACTAAACTAAATCTTAGCAAATTTGAAAAGGTAAAAAAAAACATATCACACAAGTGGGAAAATCTTTACAAGAGTTTATATAAATGTGCATTACAAATATTTGGCAAAAACACATTATATACATATATATGTGATGTTTATTATTTTTTGTATATATATATATATATATATATATATATATATATATATATATTTGAGAATAATTTTCACACTTGTGTGAGCATGATGTAAAATTATGAAAGCCTGTTTCGGCCTTAAAAAAAAAAAAAATATATATATATATATATATATATATATATATTTTTATAAAATAAAATATAATAAAAAAGTATAATTAATATAATAAAAAAATCGCAAGATAAAAATCACAATTAACTTTTTATAATATTTTATTTTATTAAAAAAAAAAAAAAAAAAAAAAAATATATATATATATATATATATATATATATTTTTTTTTTTTTTTTTAATAAAATTAAATATAATAAAAAAGTTAATTGTGATTTTTATCTTGCGATTGTGACTTTTTTTTGTGTGCAATCCTCTTGCAATACTGAATTATGAAATAAAACGTCACATTTACCTTTATTTTTTAATTCCATGCTGGAAAAAAAAGAGAAGAACACAGAATTCTTAAAAGAAAAAAGTCTGAATTATAAGATATATAAACTATTTAATATTTTAAAATATTACCTTTTTAATGTTGTATCCTGTGAGATATATAGATATAATAGAGTATAAGAAAAGGGGGAAATCATGAAATGTTTGTCATTAGCTGAACGATCTCTTTTTAATTGTGAAATAATCTGCATGTGGTTTTCTAGACAGTGATGTATTCAAGCACGGTGTGTTTCAGATGATGTCGAAGCACCTGGACAGTCCTCCGGCGATCCCGCCGCGTCAGCCCACCACCAAAGTGTACTCGCCCCGTTACTCGCTGACGGAGCCGCCGGAGAGCCCCCCCACCCTGCCGCCGCGGGAGCCGGTGCGAACGCCAGACGTGTTCTCCAGCTCCCCGCTGCACCTGCAGCCGCCTCCACCGGGCCGCCGCTCCGAGCCCAGCCAGACCTTCTTCCCCCCGTCGCCCTTCAGCCCACACCCCCCACAGACGCCCTCGCCGCTGGGCCCGCGCAAACACCCCCCCGCTCTGGACTGCGAGCCGCCGCCGCCGCCGGGAGCCACCGGGCCGCCCGTCCCGCCGCGCCACAGCACCTCACACTCACCCATCCCCAAACTCCCTCCCAAGACCTACAAGAGAGAGTCGGTCCCCCGGGACGGCCCGCCGCTGCTGGAGAGCACACCGAGTCTGACAGACAGTGCTGGAGACTGAACCCTTACAGAGAGACGAGGGTCCTGCCGGTGTTTCCTCTCCCTCCAGCTTTTACAAACCTCCACCAGTGTCTGTCTTCTGCGGAGCGCACATGCTGCTAACCAGACAGCTGACGGTACCCATTCACTCCCATTGTGTTTTTTCCCAACCTATTAAAGTCAATGGCTACCGCCAACTCTTTGTTTAGCAACATTCTTAAAAAGATGTGTTTTGTGTTCAGAAGAATAGAGAAACTCAAGCAGGTTTGGAACAACTGGAGGGAGGGTGAATAATAGCAGAATTGTAATTTTGGGCGAACTGTCCCTTTAAACACGTCCTTCTGAGACGACGATTGTGTTTCCATAAAGTGCAGATCCCAGCCGTTCAGGAACTTTGTATTGTTTTGTCTTCTGTGTAGCTGTTTTGTCCCACGCTCGGCTGGCTCTCCTCCTGAACACACACACACACACACACACACACTGCTGGATGACAGACTCAACAGAGCAGCTTCTCTGGATCATTTCAGACTCGCTCGTGAGCTTAAGGTACCCTCACACCAAAGAGGTACTGGAGAAACCTTCAAGAAACACGCGCGTGATTGTCCTCTATGTGCTAGAACTCTGATTTTCTCAATCATTTCTTGTTTTGCCAATAAGTATGTAAAGATGAAACGATCGCCGCCTTAAAACAAGGGAATAAAAGTGTTTCTACCACTGTATGCCAAACGCCAGCCGTGACGTCACGTGTGTTTCTGTAGCGCTTTATACGAGAGAGAGTCAGCATCATTCAATGTTTCAGCGCTAGATCTCTGGGAACCCATGAACCGGAGTCTGTATGCTTTCTGCCTGATCTCAGATCAGTTTTATACATTTTAATGACACGTGCATAATGAAAGGAAAACTTTAGTCTGTCTGATTAACCAAACTCTAGAAATTAATAACACATCCAGACACTTCATATTTAGTAGTATTTGATGATTTGTTGATTGCATGTCATAGATTACATTTCAATAAGATACGCAGTGGGTTTGTAAAAGGTGTTTTTATGCATGTTTGGGCTGAGTTTTCTCTGCATTCACATCATTCTGACGTCCAGTGCTTTGAAAAAAGTGAATCGTTTTGCAAATGATTCAGTTTCAAAAAGATTCATTTCTCTTCCATTGTGAGCATAGCCTTGGTTTATGAATCAGGAAACATTTATTATAACATTTGAAACACACAAACATCCAGCGACTCAGAATGTTACATGAATCGAGAGCTTGTAGACATCACAGACACTAACACAGAAGTGACGTCTGATCCAGAGCAGGGGAGCAAGCTCATTCTGGAGAGTCTCCTCGTCGGGCTGAAGGAAGACTCACGGAGGTGCTTCTGCTCCGGGCCTGCTCTCCACGAGACTCTGGACGCGAGACAGGATGATCTCGTTGGCGCTGCTGCAGTCTGCAGGCCTGTAGGGGGCGCTGATGGTCAGAGCGTTCGCCACACGCAGAACCTCCCCGTCTTCAGTCACCGGCACCCGGTTCTGCTCCAGCCACTGACGCACACTCTCCCTCCGAGACTTCAGTTCCTCCGCGCTGAGACTCTGCGCTCGGTCCGGCAGGAGGACGCTCTTCATCTGACGCTCCGTTTCCTCCGTTCCTCTCCTGAGGATCTGGACATCGGTCACCGCGTGACCCAGAATCACCCTCACCGACGGACGCTCGCTCTCCTGGACACTCAGCAGCACCACACTGCAGCCGACACAAGAACAGAACGAGAGAGGATTCAAGATTCAAATGATTCACCTCATGATTCATAATGATTCAAACCCCTGAATGATTCGTCTAATGATTCATAATGATTCAAACCCCTGAATGATTCGTATAATGATTCATAATGATTCAAACCCCTGAATGATTCGTCTAATGATTCATAATGATTCAAACCCCTGAATGATTCGTATAATGATTCATAATGATTCAAACCCCTGAATGATTCGTCTAATGATTCAAACCCCTGAATGATTGATTCAAACCCCTGAATGATTCATAATGATTCAAACCCCCGAATGATTCGTATAATGATTCATAATGATTCAAACCCCTGAATGATTCGTCTAATGATTCGTATAATGATTCAAACCCCTGAATGATTCGTATAATGATTCAAACCCCTGAATGATTCGTCTAATGATTCAAACCCCTGAATGATTGATTCAAACCCCTGAATGATTCATAATGATTCAAACCCCCGAATGATTCGTATAATGATTCATAATGATTCAAACCCCTGAATGATTCGTCTAATGATTCAAACCCCCGAATGATTCGTCTAATGATTCATAATGATTCAAACCCCTGAATGATTCGTCTAATGATTCAAACCCCTGAATGATTCGTCTAATGATTCATAATGATTCAAACCCCTGAATGATTCGTCTAATGATTCAAACCCCCGAATGATTCGTCTAATGATTCAAACCCCCGAATGATTCGTCTAATGATAACAAAAAATAACGCAAACAAAACAGAACTCGTGTTCCGACACTTCGGCCGCTTCTCTGGTGTTTTATGTGAGTGATAATAAGAGCTGAGGTCATGTTTGATGATGTTTACGTTACCTGGCGGAAACGGGGTCCACGGTGAACACGCGTCCCTCGAAGCGCTGCTGATCTGCAGTCGTGACACAGACCTCGTGATTGACGAACTCGTGCCAGTACCGAGGACTCCCGGCGCTCCACTGCATCTCGACGGAGAACCGATCACCGATAATACATCCGCGACTTCATCTTCAGCGCGAACCGTTCCGCGTCACGAGGTCACGTGTGGCGTCATGTGGTTGGCTGGGTCAGAGATTTTCTTTTATAATATGTAAATATTTTTATTAAACATATAGAGAGTGTACGGGATATATATATAACGCAAAATAAGCCTGACAAAGCAAATTAAGTTATTTAGAATAAGCGCGCAGTCAGAGCTCGGAACAGGAGCATTATGGGAATTGTAGTTTTCAGTCGTCCGTTGACAGGCGGCTGATTGTTTCTGTCGGGATTTCTTCACTTCGGTCTTCATTATGTCGCGCTCCGGGCGACACGGAGGCGGTGAGTCTGATAAACCAAGAAAATATCACAAAATCTCCTGTTTCAGCTCGTGTGTGAAACGCGGCTCGTTACTGTAGAGCTTTGATGTGTTTAGCACGAGCTGCTAACCCTAACACTGGCTAATAATAATCATAATCCGCATAATTAATAATCATAATAATCATAACGTAGATCGTTTAGATGCAGATGATGTGTATTTGTACGGTGAAGGATTAGTTTGTTGGGTTATAACTCAGTAATTATGATGTTTAGGTCTTTTATTACAGTTTGCTCTGTGTTTCATAAATGTTTTGATAGTTTTAGTCAGATAAGTTACACGTGTAGCTGCTTAAAGAGTTTAGGTGAAGTTTATATTTTCATTAAAGTGTAAAATATGTCGTGTTGTAGACTCAACATCAACGTTGCTTTTAACGAAAACTATTTAAAAAAAATCACATTTTAATTTAAATAATGCTGAAATAAAATATACATGTTAACTTAAAAAAGTTGCCTTGGCAACTGACTTTTAAGGTTAAAGAACTAAAATAACAAAATATATTAAAGCTAGATAGAAATAGTAAAATTAATAATAATAATAAATGATAAAAGCACATAACAATATTTTACAAATATGAACTAAATTTGAAATAAAAGCTGAAAAAATACTATATACCTGCATACACACTGCAGGACAAGAGTCTGGGTCAGTAATGTTTTTGAAGAAGTCTCTTCTGCTCATCAAGGCTGCATTTATTTGGTCAAAAATACAGAAAAAAACAGAAATCTTGCAAAATGTTATTATAATATAAAATAATCATTTCTACTTTAATATCCTTTAAAATATAATTTATTTCTGTGATGTGCAGCTGTATTTTCAGCATCATTACTCCAGTCTTCAGTGTCACATGATCTTCAGAAATCATTCTAATATGATGATTTATTATTAGAATTATCAACAGTTGTGTTGCTTAATATTGTTTTGGAAACTGATACTTTTTTTCAGGATTCTTTGATGAATAAAAAGTTAAAAAGAAGAGCATTTATTTAAAATATAAATCTTTTCTAACAATGTAAATCTTTGCTATCACTTCTTAATTTAACACATCCTTGTTGAATAAAAGTTTGAATTTCTTTCAAAAAAGAAAGAATAAAAATGTACTGACCCCAAACTTTTGAACTCTAGTGTATATTGTTAGAAAAGATTTCTATTTTAAATAAATGCTCTTCCTTTTAACATTTTATTCATCAAAGAATCCTGAAAAAAGTATCAAATCTGAATCAGCACAACAGTTTCAGCTCTGATAATAAATCATCATATTAGAATGATTTCTGAAGATCATGTGACACTGAAGACTGGAGTAATGATGCTGAAAATACAGCTGCACATCACAGAAATAAATTATATTTTAAAGGATATTAAAGTAGAAATTATTATTTTATATTATAATAACATTTTGCAATATTTCTGTTTTTTTCTGTATTTTTGATCAAATAAATGCAGCTCTGCTGAGCAGAAGACACTCCTGTAAAAACATTAAAAATCATTCTGATCCCAAACTTTTGACCAGTAGTGTATATATATTATGAAAAACACCAGTAACATATAAATCCTGAGTGTGCATCATGTGAAGTGAGTAGTAGCAGCAGGATCATCTCTTCAGTAACCTGTAGAGACAGATGAGATGTTCTCTCCTCTCTCAGAGACGAAGGTGTACGTGGGTAACCTGGGCACCGGGGCGGGGAAGGGGGAGCTGGAGCGGGCGTTCAGTTATTACGGGCCGCTGAGGACGCTGTGGATCGCTCGCAACCCGCCGGGGTTCACCTTCGTGGAGTTTGAAGATCCCAGAGACGCCGAGGACGCCGTCAGGGGCCGGGATGCCAAGTGAGTGACCCCGGAGACTGAGACGACTCTGTTAGCTCCCTGATGGACACAGTCACAGATAATAAGTGCATTGCAAAATAATCTCCATTTGTGTGTGTTTCAGAGCAGATTTTAGAGTGTTTCTCCTGGTGTCTGTGTTCAGGGTGATCTGTGGCTCTCGCGTGCGAGTCGAACTCTCCACCGGAATGCCGCGCCGTTCCCGCTACGACCGTCCACCGACCCGGCGTCCCTTCGACCCTAATGACCGCTGCTACGAGGTCCAGTGCGGTCATCGTTAGAAACCCAAGAGAGAGCTCGGCTGATGATAGATACTTCTAGATCGTCTAAATCTGCTAGACCTCGCTTCCAAAGAGGGTCGACCTGCAAAGTTGCAAGGTTTATTTCAAGTACAAATTAATGTGTCTCTGTTTATCATTGCCTGAACTCAAAGCAGTCGTAGTCTTTAATGCTGTTTTAATATCTGTTGTATGCTGTGGAGAGTTCCAGGGCTGGGCGATATAACACTCCGTCATGTTTGCGGACTTCGTGTAGATATTGCTAAATAATCAGAGAAATCATTTTGACCAATCGTCGTTGCCAGATGCATTCAAAATTTTTATTGCAAAACGTAAAATTTTTATTTAGATAATAATTATAGCGTAAATTAATTGAAATCTTTTACCCTTTTTTTAAACAATGTAACAATGCAAAATAATAAACAGAAAGATATTTTTACTGAAACTTTTGTAACGTTTTTTGAGTGTTGTTTTGATATCGTTGAGATACTTTTACAGTTTTTGTAAAAAATGATATATATAATTTTATTTCTGTTAATGTTTTATTGTATTTTGAGTAATGAGAATGTTTGGTTGTAGTTTTAGTTATCTTTAATAACCCAACGGTCCGTGTGCGTCAGAGTCATGCGGTTGAAGCGCTGTTATATGGTCCAGCCCTGTTCTGTTCTGTACTGTAGCTGTAATGTTAAACTGTAATGTGAGTGTTTAGTTGTGTGAGAGTGTGTGTGTGAGAGTGTGTGTGTGTGTGTGTGTGTGTGTGTGTTGATGCAGAACTTCTGTTTCTGTAGGTCTGGATCAGTCAGGAGATCCAAGACCGGCTCTCTGGCTAGGAGGTGAGAACACACACACACACACACACACACACACGCTCTCACACACACACACACACACACACACACACACTGGTTGGGGTTTTGCTTGTGTGTATTAAATGAAGTGAAAAGGCTTTGCTCTCTGTGAGATTTCTTCACGCGCTGATGAAGTTGTTCCAGCAGGTGGCGCTGTCCTTCAGCGCTGGTTTCTCAGAATAGACCCGTGTTGTCTCCTGGCTGTGGTTTGGTCGTGTTCTTCTTGCAGAGACCTGCACCAGTGCATCCTGAACCTGAACCCCGGCACATGCATCGAGACACGTAGAGTTTGTGTGTCTTCCTGTCATCTGCTCTGTTTCTCAAGCGTCCTCGCGTGCGTGCGCTTCAGCAGAGGCTGTGTGTGTGTGTGTGTGTGAAGAAACACTGATTTGGAAGTAAATTAATTAATCATATTTCATTCTGACAGTATCTAAATCTCACGTGTGTCTGTTCTAATCAGACCTTTTCATCAGGCAAACCCCTTTGAGCTAAAATACATTTAAATAATTATTAAACAACTCTCATGCATTTAATTTAATCTTTTTAAATGATTTATTTAATAGCTTAAAATCACTTACAGTACTTGGAGAACATGTAAAAACTCACTGGCATTTCAGGATTGAATCACAGTTTTTCAAAACTGATTCTTTTCAGCGTGTGTTAAACTTAAACACTGGTTTAGATGTGTTTTGTTCATTTTAATTTCAAAATAATGACTTTTCAGCATAAAACAAGTGATAATCTCAGTCACATTTCAGCTGAGCATTTTATGATTTTTATAATTTATTTAACTCTACATGCTGTTTCAGTGTTTTGTCGTCATATCAGCTGTGATTTATAATGAATTAGTTCACTCTTTAAACAGATGTTGGTTAGATGACACGTGACATGCAGGTAAACCAAAGAAGTGCTTTATTTGTACTTTTTTGAAGTAATTAAATGTTCATTTTGTGATTACATGAATCATGAGCTCTTCGCCAGCTTACACACTCTTAAAAATCAAAGGTGTGTTTTCTCACACTGATTCCATCGAAGAGCCACTTCTGGTTCCTCAAAGACTCTTTCAGTGCTCGCTTCTTTAAACAAACATTCTCGTCTTACAGAATCTAAAGAACTCTTGTGCAGTGGGAGGATCCTGTGAATGTTAAAGGTTTATATGTCAATAAAGCAGCTTTGTTTGTTTTTGTTTTGGAGACTCTTGTAGGTCATGTTATGATTGTTTGGAAGCTGATCTGAAACCCGTCACGTGACCGTCATGTTCTGTGTGTTCTGACTGATGGTCTGCTGTGGCTGTGGATGGATGGAGGACATGTGTTTGATTCCACTCTGCTGACACTCTTAATGGCTCTGAATGTCACACGCCGGCCTTCCTTCAGGAGAAGCTGAGGGTGTGTGTGTGTGTGTGTGTGTGTGTGTGTGTGTGTGTGTGTGAGTGTGTGTGTGTGTGTGTTACTGTATTAATGCATGTCTGAAACACGCCGGAGCTTCTCTAATGAATCAGACGCAGTGTTTTCACCTGAACAATCCCACAGAGAACAATGAAGGAGGAACCTCTACAGAGACGCTTTTCACACCAGACAGGAAGAAAACACCTGGCAACCAAACAGAACACCCTAGCAACCATGCACAGCATCATGGTGGAGAGTTTTATACGGGTAAACATCACATCAGCAGTATTCACAGCTGTCATGGATTGTTCAAATTTACAAGCAATGTTAATATCAAGAAGTCTTAAATACAGATGTTCAAACCTTTTCACAACAGTTCGTTTAAACATTGTTTCAATGTTGTTGTATTTTTTTTATTATGAGAAAACAAACATTTCAGCCACATTTTAACTGATTTATAAGTATTTAAGTAAACTTTATATATATATGTAACTTATAAGCTTTAAATGCTGTTTAAAGTAAAAATCTGGGTGTTATATTAGACAGCAGCTTGTCTTTTGAAAATCATATTTCCCATGTTACAAAAACAGCATTCTTCCATCTTAGAAACATTGCCAAGCTACGAAACATGTTACCTGTTCCTGATGCAGAAAAGCTAGTTCATGCATTCATGACCTCTAGACTGGACTATTGTAATGCACTGCTAGCTGGTTGTCCTGCGTCCTCAATAAACAAGCTACAGGTAGTCCAAAATGCAGCGGCTAGAGTCCTTACCAGGTCAAGAAAATATGATCATATTACCCCCAATACTACAGTCTCTGCACTGGCTACCTATTAAGTTCTGTATCAGTTACAAAATATAATTACTTACTTATAAGTAATATATGTTGTGTGTGTGTGTCTGAGAGTGTGTTAATGTGTGTGTGTGTCTGAGTGTGCGTTAATGTGTTTGTGTGTGTGTGTGTGTGTCTGAGAGTGTGTTAATGTGTGTGTGTGTCTGAGTGTGTGTTAATGTGTGTGTGTGTGTGTGTGTCTGAGAGTGTGTTAATGTGTGTGTGTGTCTGAATGTGTGTGTGTCTGAGTGTGTGTTAATATGTGTGTGTGTGTGTGTGTGTGTCTGAGTGTCTGAGAGTGTGTCTGTGTGTGTGTGTGTGTCTGAGAGTGTGTTAATGTGTGTGTGTGTGTGTGTGTCTGAGAGTGTGTTAATGTGTGTGTGTGTGTGTGTGTGTGTGTGTGTGTGTCAGTAGTGATTATAACTAGCTCTATCTGAAACACTGGAGCTCTGTTTGTGTATCTGTGGTGAACAAACACACTTGTTCTCGTCTCAATCCTCCGCCGCTAACATGGGTTACAAAACTCTCATGCGGTGGTTGTGTTTGTGAGGGCGAAGTCGACTTCCTCCGGCCGTTTCCTGTTCTTGTTCTCTTTTAGCTCTTACTATGGGCCTTGTTGTTGATCGATGTTCAGATTATTACACACGGCTTTGATTCGCTCTCACAAACTCTCTGTTCTTGCACAGATGAAGATTAGCAGGAGATTTTCCGTGAATCTCTGAGACTCTGAGAAATGAGGAAGTCTGAGTTTAGAGTTTGATGTTGAAAGACAGACGCGTATGCTGTCGTTTAACACACACACACACACACACACACAGTCACAGCCGTTATATCAGAGATTACTGGATCCATGTCCACAGATGCCTCTTATTCTCTCACTCTGATCCTCCTGATGTGCAGATGTTCAGCTTCACACCATGAACTTCATGCGTGTGTGTGTGTGTGTGTGTGTGTGTGTGTGTGAGAGAGAGTGAGAGTGTGTGTGAGAGAGAGAGAGAGAGAGAGAGAGTGTGTGTGTGTGAGAGAGAGAGAGAGAGAGAGAGAGAGAGAGAGAGTGTGTGTGTGTGTGTGTGTGTGTGTGTGTGTGTGTGTGTGCGTGCGTGTGTGTGTGTGTGTGTGTATGTGTGTGCACATGTAGTAAAGAGCATCAGGCCACTAAAAGCCGCCCGTCTCGCTGCTCCCATAATGCCTTCTGTCTGTCACAGTCCAGACTTATTTACCCAGAATCCTCTCAGCAGCGCGTCTGATGCAGATCTCAGCAATCGATCGTTTATACATTAAACACTCACGAGCATCTGAACTCTCTCTCTCTGTTTATTATCCTTTGAGCAAAATCACATTTTTATCAGTCTCTATTTCACATGCATTGATAAATTACTGCATAAACCAATTCAATATTTATTTAAATAATGAATAAAACATGTTGTGAGTATTTCAACTTACCAGTTACCTTGTGTGGCTGGTTTAATCGTCTAAAACTAACTGAGATACATGATTACTTTATATTATTTTATTTTATTATTTTATTTTATTTGTGACATTTTTTATTTCATTATTTATTAGTTTATTTTTAATCATTTATTATTTTTTCTTTTAGTTAGTTTTGAGTAGCAGTATTGATTTTATTTGCTGGCGTGGATCTTCAAATATATATTTATTATCTCAGTTCTGACTTTTTTCTCAGAATTATAAATGAATATCTTATAATTCAGACTCTTTCAATAATGTAAACTCAGGATCCCAAGAGAAAAAGTCAGAATTGTGAAGAAAAAACAAGGTGAATTGTAAGTTTTATTGTAAAACTGTTGAATTGTAACAGCAACTGAGGAAGAGAGTCACAGTTGCATGATGTAAAATCCTAATGTTGTTGATTTTATTTGCTGGTTTGGATCTTCTTAAAAAGTCTTGCATTTGATTTTAAAAACTCTGTATTCACACACACACACACACACACATGCACACACACACACACACACACATGCACACACACACACACACACACACACACACACACACACACACAGATGATGTGTATTTATTAATGAAGTATTCCAACTGTGACTGCTGGTTATTGATTATAAAGCTTAATATCTGTACAACACAATCATCCTCTGGGCAGCAGACTAAACCAGCATCGGACGTGTCCATCATGAAATCTGCTGGACGTTCTGGAGGTTCATATCTTCTGAATCTCTGGATTTCTGCTCTTTCAATCTAAACGACAAAGCATTTGAGCACATTTGGAAATATTAATGATGGATCTTCTTTTGCTGAGTGTGATGCTAAATGTGCATCTGTGTGTGTCTGTGTGTGTGTCTTCGTGTTTCCAGAGATGTGAAATCAGGTCGGTGTGTGGGATGGAGAGGAGCGCAGGAATCCTGCTGAAAGTAGGTCAGGCGTCAGTATCTCTAATGAAGCGTCTGTAGAGCTCCAGTCCTCCGCCTGTCACAATATGATCAATAAACCCTCGCGTTAGGCTCGACATCTCATGATGTGTAGCTAAATAAGCTGCTTGTCAGGTTGAACAAAAGCATGATGGTCTGCGGTAAGCAGTTAATGAGCGGGTCAGACGGGTCGCTCGGATTCCAGCCGCCTTGACTTCTGACTGACCCGTCAAACACAGCAGAGCACACACAGACATCTGAGACTGAACAGAGCTTCACACTCAGGGCCATCACAGACGTATGGGAGCTCATTTACACCACCCAATGAAAAGAAATAATAATAATAATTGACTTTTTATCTCAATTCTCACTTTTTGAATTCTCAGAATTCTTCATTTGTATCTCACAATGCAGACTTTTTTATTTGTTATCTTTATACAGTACAGACCAAAAGTTTGAAAACATTACTATTTTTAATGTTTTTGAAAGAAGTCTCTTCTGCTCATCAAGCCTGCATTTATTTGATCAAAAATACAGAAAAAAAAATAAAATAATTGTTTTTAAATTTATTATACTTTAAATTATCATTTATTTCTGTGATGCAAAGCTGAATTTTTAGGATCATTATCACATGATCCTTTAGAAATCATTCTAATATGATGATTCATTATCAAAGTTGGAAACAGTTCTGCTGCTTAATATTTTTTCAGAACATGTGATACTTTTTTAGGATACTTTGATGAATAAAAAGTAAAAAAAAAAAAAAAGAAGCTGTTTTTAAAATATAAATATTTTGTAATAACAATATACACTACTGGTCAGTAATTTGGGGTCAGTAATTTTTTTTTTCTTTCTTTTTTTAAATAAAATCAATACTTTTATTCAGCAAGGATGTGTTAAATTGATAAAAAGTGATAGTAAAGAAAATATATTATTAGAATATATATTATTAGAATTTTTTTTTTTTTGAATAAATGCAGTTCTTTTTAACCTTTTATTCATCAAATATATTAGACAGCAGAACTGTTTCCAACACTCATAATAAATCAGAATATTAGAATGATTTCTAAATGATCATGTGATAGACTGGATGTTACATGTGACACTGAAGGCTGGAGTAATGATGCTGAAAATTCAGCTGCGCATCACAGGAATAAATTATTTTTTTAAAGTATATTCAAATAGAAAACTATTATTTTAAGTTGTAATAATATTTCACAATATTACTGTTTTTTCTGTATTTTGATCAAATAAATGCAGGCTTGATGAGCAGAAGAAACTTCTTTCAAAAACATTAAAAATAGCAATGTTTCCAAACTTTTGACCTGTACTGTATGTAAACTCAGATTTTCAATAAAAAAAAGTCAGAATTACAAGATTTAGAAGTCTGAGAAAAAAGGTTAGAATTACAAGATTTTGCAAAAAAAAAAAAAAATCTGAATTGTAAGATGAAAACTTGCCAAAAAAAAGTTAATATTGCAACATGTAAACTTGTAAAAAATAAAGTCAGAATTGCGTGATGTAGAATTGCCAAAAAAAGGTCAAAATTGCAAGATGAAAACTTGCACACACACACACACACACACACACACACAAAAATGAGAACTGCAAGATAGCAACTTGCAAAAAAGTCAGAATTGCGAGGTGAACTTGTGAACAAGTCTTAGTGATCTTAAAGAGTCTCATAATTTATTCAGGTTGAATGTTTGAGCTTGAATCCGTCATGTTTTTAGTAATGTTATTAGATTAATTTCTGGTGATACAAATTGAAAACTCACATTATCTCCTGTGCAGCACTATTGTTTATGATCTGTATGCCAGTTATCTGAAATGAGCTGTGGGTATTTTCCCTCTACATCAGATTTTGGACTGGTTTCACTTCACAATCAAAAGGTTAACCTGAAAGAACTGGCCTGCTGTCGATTGCATGTTTGCTCAAGAGCTCCTTGGCGATTTCAGGGCTTCTGGAGTGTTCACACACACCTGATATATTCTGACATCGGCTGTGAAGACCAGCACGTTTGATGCCAAGATGGAAACCTGTGCTTGAGCGCTAAATGTGCTGTTGTCTAAGTTGATTTGCTTTGTGAATCACGCAGAATCCGTCTTTAAACCAGGCGTTTTCTACCGGTTTGCACACACACACACACACTCCTGCAAAGCAGAGGCGTTTGTGCAGCACACCTCTGTCCTAGATAGAAGTCTGTGGTTTTCCAGGTTTAGCAGCTCTGTCTCTTCAGTCTGGGAAGATAAAACACTAAACACTGCTAAACATGTTCAGACGCTAGAAAAGCACCTGCCGCTCCACTGGCTGCAAAACACTATTTGATGCAAATTCACCAGTTTCCTCTCTAGTGAACAAAAGTTAGAAGAGAGGCGACTGCTTAGAACTCAACAGCAGCAGCAGCACGCCGGGAGACGGTGTTATCATCGTCTGTGTGTTTGCAGGATTGATGGGAGTCGTGGCTGTATGAGCTGTAATTGCTCTGAAGACTGTGTTCTTCTCGAAGAGCTTCTGACGCTGCTGGGAACTGTGGGAGAACGGACCACAACCACAGACGCATCTCCAGCTCCGCTTTAACACTTCATGAACCCGCAGACGTCTGGATCCGAACACACAGCCGAGCCGACGGCAGGATGACGAGAGAGACGGAGCACATCTGTTCATGACCACAGCATCTAAACCATCAGAAACAGATCTGGACCTCCATCTGTCTATAATCTGACCATATCCATCTGTTTATACACATCCATCCATCATCTGTCCACGTGTCCATCCATCATCCATCCATCCATCATCCATCTTTTCAACATCCATCCATCCATCTATCATCCATTCATCCATCCAACATTAATTTTTCATCCATCCATCTATCCAACATCCATCTATCGTCTACCCATCCATCCATCCATCATCAATCCACCCAACATCCATCCTTCCATCCATCTCTCATCCATCATCCAGTCATCAGACCAACATTCTCCATCTATCTAGTTTGTATTTACATTCTCAGACTGATTTAACTGCTCTGCGCTTCACAGTTTCACTTTCTCAAATTTGATCCGTATTCTCAGATTTCAGTTTTTTCAGGTCATCTTCCCTCTGCTAAAATATTCTGATTTAATTGAGCTTTTAATGAAGACAGCTATATTTATTTCAGTCTCTGTTGATGAACAGCATCCCTGTTACTGAATCATAATAATATAATTTATCTTTTACACATTGAACTTAATTTCTTTGTGAAAGGACATTATTATTTGTATGAATACCGCTTCACGTGCTCATTATTATAATGTTCACACAAAGAAGCTCAAAGTGATGATTATATAATTATTTTTAATGTCACACTACTAAAGCAGTCCCGTGTTCTCCACGCATGCCCCGCTCTCAGCCAATCAGCGCCGCCGCCTCGCTGTCACTCAGACGCAGGATCCAATCACAACCCGGCATGACGTCAGCGTCGCAGTGATCGAGGGCGTGAGCGCACAGAGCTGTTGCCAGAGCAGCACATGAGCGCGCGTGTGTGTGTGCGCTCCTTCCAGATCGCTTCGATCATCCTCCGATTATTGATTGAGAGCGACCGGTTGATCGACACATCATGTCCGTGCTGCAGGAGTACGAGCGCGCGCCCAAGCGGCTGAAGGTGTCCGCCGAGGATGAGGAGGAGCTGGAGGAAGGCGAGGAGTCAGACTCAGCATCCGCGGGGCTCCTGGGTGACGATGAGGAGGATGAAGGGCAGAGCAGAGCGCGCTGGAGCTCCGCGGACAGGAAGGTCAGAGCCGCATCAGCACACTCTTCATCATCATCATCATTTCACTAATAAATATGCAGAGAACATCTTAATATATATTCACATTCGTAGCGCTGGGTTTAGTGCATGATGCCAAAACACTGTACAGAGAGAGAGAGAGGAAAGAGGAATCAGGAGATGATAAACAGGAACAGAGCCATTCAGTTCAGTGACTCAATCAGAAGGAAAGACACGCACCATGAAGACTCGTGTTAGTAGAAGAACTGTACATTAAACAGATCAGCGCATCACATGTGGAGTGCAGCAATCTTGTTTTCTATTGAAACAGGCACATTGTTTTTTCTTGAATTTTAATAAATTAATTTAAAGTCCAGAAAACAGAGCTCGCTCGACATGTAAAGGAAGGATGGATTTATAATTTGCACTTGACCTACTTTAATGTTCCTGCTCTAATTGTGATTATATTTAGTTAAAATGATCAAGAGCATGATTTTTGTTAAATTAAATGAACATAATTTGTATGTATATGCATAGCCAGTCATCTTTTTTCTACTAAAACATTTACTAAAACCTAATCTGTGCATAACAACACGATCACATCGAATTAGTTTACATACAAGATAAGCATGAATTGATATTTTATAATAAACCTCTTTTAACTCATTAGTACATTTTGCACTTTAAAATCAGTATTGTTAAAAAGATTGAACACTATTTTTTTTGTTAAATGAAATGAAACTAAAATGTGACATCCTGCCAGTACCATGGTAAAGTGTGGTAAACATGCTCTCATCTCTCACACTAGTCTGTTTTTATCTCCTGGACACACTGGCACTGTTGGAACTACATCTTTAGACTTATCTTTATAGTTATCGTCCTTGGTGTGAACAGGCCTCAAGAAACATGAAAGAGCATAATATCTAGTTTCAAGCAGCTCAGACGATCCGGAGCCGATATTAAAGCCCGTAAACGCACGTATAACCCAAAATGTGTTGCTCGCCGTGACGCACAGATGCTTGTGCGGTTAAACTAAGTAAATTAAAAATGAAAAACTGGTGGTTGTGCACAGTGTACTGTTAAAAGCAATGCATTACAATGTTGCATTACTCGCTAAAAAAGTAACTAATTGCATTACTTAAGTTACTTTTTATGCAAAGTAACGCGTTGTTATTTTTCGTAGCTTTTTCTCATCTGGCCTGTGCTCATTTTTCACTGATTTCTCTGATGAAGCGTGTGAATCTGTTTTTGTGCGAGTGAGATGAGTAAATACATGTTTACTCATTAAATCTAGATCCACAGTCAGATCATGTTCACACACAACGCATCTGCACTCACTTCTGATGTCAATACATGAGAAACAAAGTAACTGGTGTTACTGGAAAAAGTAACTCTGATATTTCTTATAAATTAAAACGTAATGCTTTACTTTGCTAGTCAAAAACGAATCTGATTATGTAACTCGGGTTACTTGGAATGCGTTATCTTCAACACTGGTTGTGCATTATCAGGTAATCAGTCAGAAAATGAGGACATTTAAACATGCTCAAGTAACTTTTTTGTTGCAGTTGATCAAGTCCAATGCACGTAATTTCAAAGCAGCTTTATAGAAAATTATATTAGAGCTGAATAATAATATAGGAACATTTGCAACGATATAAACAATAAAGCAGTTGAGATTTGCTGTATATTGAGATGGACTAACACAGGTTTCAGAACAACTTACAGAAGTGTTTCCATCTGTTGGGATCACTGTACACACTGCGGCTCACACACACACACACACACACACACACGAGTGAAGTGTGTCTGATCCCATGATGCATCACTGCAGATCTGATTCACCCGTTCACACTGACCATGACTGATCTCTGAATCACGTCTCCTCCGTGGCTCTGGACGTCTGAAGGATTGTTTTGGTCTAATGCAGGACTCTCAGAGTCAGTGTGTGTGAACACACATGTTGTCCAAATGTGTGTGTTCACAGAGGAAGCGTCTGACACCCTGCTATCGGCTGTCTGGAGACATGATTCATTCTCTCAGTGTTTATGGTCAGAACTGTGAACTCACATGGACGAGTTGGTGGCCTTTATTTAACACCTGACATCTTTAGGAACTGGAGAGCAGTCACCGTGAAAGGAGTTAGAGAGCCGTTTATGAAAGCGGTTCACTCTGAATGTCTTCGGCCGTCAGATGCGATGCTTTTTGTTTGTTGAGCATCAGGCAGTCGTGAGATTTCACGTACTGTACAAGCGTTCAATGCGGGAAATCATAATTGACCCCGTTCACTTTATTAGGGCACGTTCATGGTCTAATTATAATTGTTTGCATTTACATGCACCAGTGTGTTTTAGTAAAACATTTTAATATATGAAAAATACCACAACTGTGTTTGAATTTCAATTAATCAATCTGGAGTAAGATAACAGTGTTCGCTCTACATCTGAAGTAAGCATGAAATCATAATTGAGCCCTGTTATTTTAATAGAACGTGTTCCTAATTGTGTAGTAAATATAATCAAAGCATGCTTTTAATTAACTGAACGTGGAGGAAAGATATTTAATTGTTTATATGCTCCAGTATGGCAGTAAACTACTTTTTAACAAATCATTTAAAAATATTTATGAAAAATATCACATCTGTGAAAAATTTTGTCAGAATTTGAATCAGCACATTTACATACAAGATGATTGTACACTCGGCATTTAAAGTAAGGATGAATTTATCATTTATAATTGACCTATTTTAACTTACTAGTACATGTTCCTGGTTTTGCATGAGAAAATCATACTTAATGTAGTAAAAATAATCAAAAGCATGTTTTTTAAAAGAAAAATAAATAAATGAACACATAGAAGAATGATATTTCATCATTTTCATTTATTTGCATAAACAGTAACCAGCGTTTTAATAAAACATTTTAAAATCTATATAAAAACACCACATCTGTGAACAATGATAGGTACATGAATCAGAGTTTGTTCGGAATTTTAATGAATTTATTTACTATACTCTTAAGTAATCATGAATTTAGAATTGGCCCCTTTTAACTTATTAGTACATGTTTTGCATGTAAATATAATAGTTAGCATAGTAAAATAATCAAATGCATGTTTTCTAATTAAATGAACACAAAAAAATGTATTATATAATTTTCATTTATATGCATAAACAGTAATCTACTTTTTACTAAAACATGAAAATATCTATGATGTGTGAACAATGACACAAACACGCTGAATTGTAGTAAGTCAGAGAATCAGTTTATTTCACATGCAATTTTTGAGCTCGTTTCATGTTGACTTTAATGTGATCTCTAGAAACAGTGTGCAGTTATTATTCATACAGCAGCTCATTCAGTGATTTATTGACGCGCTCTGTGATAGAACTGTGTGTGACTGAGTGTGTTCACAGTCCAGACGCTCAGAAAGAGACACACACACAGACAGAATGGCTTCAGTATTTTGCCCGCAGCGAATGCTCAGCTCTGAGGAAAGTTCCTCTTGACAGTCCTGATGATTTGAATACTAAGTGGCTTTTATTGGCTGGTTTAACTGTCTGATCTGAGCGATGATTGCACATGTACCTTCAGCTCCTCTCATAGTGTTTGTGGAGCAGATATTGTTTCCCGTGGGGTTTATTGATGTCTGCCATCGGCACCGTCACCTTTTACTGCAGAGATACGCAGGACATGACAAAGAAATCAAGCGCGCTCGGGTGGGTGGCGCGCTTTGATGGCCCGTGGGTGAGAACGATACCAGATCCTCCTGGAATCAGTTTGCATCCATAATCTGCCCTCTTTTAATGTGTATGCAAACGGTCTGTTTGCCGGAGCGTCTCTGGGTCACCTGACCCCCCGACTGATAAATGAGCGATTGAATGTGTGTGGTGTTGATAGGAGGCAGACCTGCTCTGGATCGTTCTGTTCTGCTGATGAATTATGGATTTTGATGTATGACATATCATAACTTGTGCTGCTGTAACGTTGAGTTTGAAACAAGATGCTACAGGCAAAAACATTGTGTTCCATGCACTGGAGTTTTTGACTAGTGCAAAGAAAACATCTAAAATACACATTTATCTATTGAAATCTGTAGATTTCAATTCCAATTCATGTCTTTAAAGAGTTTTTTCTCCACTTCTGCAGCACTTACATACACCAAACTTAGCGGTTTTATTCCTCTCTATATTCTGAAGGATTTTACTGAGGGGTTTGTGAATATATCATTCACTCTGATTTATACAACATCCTATCCCTAAAAACATGGTGAAAATTTATTTTTTCTGTCTATTGACAGTATTTTGTGATTTATGGAGTGATAAAAAGAGAAATCCATAATCCCCTCAGTAAAAACCTTCAGAATATAGAGAGGAATAAAACTGCTAAGTGTAGTGTATGTTAAGTGCTGCAGAAGTAGAGAAACAAATTTTAAAGGAACGTACTGCAATTGAAATCTACAGACGCAAATAGATAAAGTTTAATATCGGAGACACTACAAACAAAACCTGTGTTTTTCATGCACTGGGCCATTTAGAGGTTTTGGTCTATTTTGCTTCAATAACTTGTCTTCTTTCAGACTAGTGGAATGAAAACATTCAAAATACACATTTAAGTGTTTATTTTATTACACTTAATCTATTTTTCATCTGAAGATTTCAATTCCGATCCATATCTTTAAAAGTTTTCTCCTCCACTTCAGCAGCACTTACATACACCAAACTTTACAGTTTTATTCCTCTCTATATTCTGAAGGTTTTTACTGAGGGATTTGTTCATATTTGAGTCACACTGATTTATACAACATCTTATTCCTAAAAACATGGTGAAAATGTGTTTGTTTTCTGTCTGTTGACAGTATTTTCTGATTTATGGAGTGATAAAAAGAGAAATCCAAAATCCCCTCAGTAAAAACCTTTCACTCTAATATGACAACAAAATCAAACATGAATTTCAAACCTGATTTTATGCAATTTTTTGATGTATATTCTGGAAATGTATGCAAATTATAGCATATTATTGCATATTTAAACTTAACATTCAAGAAAACTTATAATGCAAAACAATTGTCCTAATGTACTGTGAATAATGAACTGGTGAAAGTATGCTGGTATCTGTTAGTTAAAATGTTCACTTGTAGTTTCTGGCCTAAAAGGTTAATTCACTGAAAATCTTCATTGATGTACCTTCATGTTCCCAACCCGTGTGACTTTCTTTTTTCTGAGAAACGCTGGTTATTGTAGAGAAGAGAGAAGCTCTTTCCTCCGAGATCAACGTGTCCTTTCATGTTCAGCAGAAGAAAGAAAGTCCTACAGGTTTGGAGCGAGTAAATGATGACAGCATGTTCATTTCTGGGTGAATTATTGCTTTGGTTTGTGCAGAAAGCGCTCCTGAAGTCTTTGAACATTGACATTCTCATTAATGTCTTTTATTCAGCGGATCTGTGGTGTGTCTGAGGGGATTCAGATGTAAGTGAGTTTGTGTCTGTTTCCAGGAATGACGCAGCTGTAAACCAAACAAACGCTGAAAGCGTGTCGATTGAGTGGTTTGCGCTGTAGGACGAGCTCATCGAGTTCTGAGCTCTGCAAGAAAAGTGTTACACAATTGTGTGGTGTGTAGTTCTCTTTGGATGACATTGCATGTCA
Organism: allo-octoploid hybrid of Carassius auratus x Cyprinus carpio; assembly: GCA_024542945.1. Lineage (NCBI taxonomy): Eukaryota > Metazoa > Chordata > Actinopteri > Cypriniformes > allo-octoploid hybrid of Carassius auratus x Cyprinus carpio. The sequence goes on from JANHFF010000358.1 coordinate 29,334, forward strand.
TTTCCTGTTCATGCCGCTGCTCTCTCGTCGTTTGTGTCATTGGTTTGCAGAGGAAACATGATGCTATCAGTGTATTAGCAGCCGCGCGGGTGTTTTAGGGTGTGAACGCTTCCTAAGCTAAATTATGCTTATTACTTTCCCACTGATACGAGACAAGACAATCATCGTAATATCATAAAATACATTTGTGGGTAGTGTGTATATATATATATATATATATATATATATATATATATATATATAAATAATGTTAAAATAAAAAATGCCAAATGATAGTTGAAAAGACAATTTTCTTAATTTAAACTGGTCTGAAATCTAAAAATTTTAATGTTTTATTTTACACCGTTTTTTCCCCATAAAGGACATTTTTGGGTAGTATGTATATATATATATATATATATATCTATATATATATATAGATATATATATATATATATATAGATATATAGATTATTTTTTTATTTTATGTAGATTGTTTTATTACTATAAATATATATAAAACAAATAAATTGACAATATAATAACATATATAAATATATATATGAATTTCCATCATCATTACTCCAGTCTTCAGTGTCACATGATCTTAAGAAATCATTCTAATATACTGATTTATTATTAGAATTATCAACAGTTGTGCTGCTTAATATTGTTTTGGAAACTGCAATACTTTTTTTCAGGAGTCTTTGATGAATAAAAAGTTAAAAAGAACAGTATTTCTTCAAAATATAAATCTTTTCTAACAATATAAATCTTTGCTATCACTTCTTAACAATTTAACACATCCTTGCTGAATAAAAGTTTTAATTTCAACATTGATAATAAATCATCATATTATTATGATTTCTGAAGATCATGTGACACTGAAGACTGGAGTAATGATGCTGAAAATACAGCTGCACATCACAGGAATAAATTACATTTTAATGTATATTAAAATAGAAAAACGTTTTTTACATCATAAAAATATTTCAAAATATTAAATTTTTTCCCTGTATTTTTGATCAAATAAATGCAGCCTTGATGAGCAGAAGAGACTCCTGTAAAAAAACATTAAAAATCGTTCTGAGCCCAAACTGTTGACTGGTAGTGTGTGTATGTGTTTATATTATAATATATATATATGATGACCTTTGACTTCCCTACTCTCAATATATGTCAATCATGGAAAAATCCTAATTTGTGGATTTTTATGATTGTTTATTTAGGTATGCTTGTCATCTCATATGAATTGAGGCTCGAGTGCGTTGGCGTGTCAGACGCTGCTGTGAAAAGCTCACAATCAGTGAACGTGTCTGTAGATGTGTGACTGTAAGAGCAGATCTCTGCCGCTCTGCAGCTCATGAACTGATTCCTGCTATTGAAGCGAGCGGCTTCAGATCTCTCGTGTGATTGATCTGTGCTGTGCTGGTGTTTGCAGATGAAACGGTCCTGCTCAGTGTTAACCAGCGTAATGTGGAGATGAGCTGAGCAGATCAGGATCAGATGCGTGAGCTGCATCATGCTGTGATCTCACTGCAGTCTCATGAGAAGAGAAGAAGCCGCGAGGCTCATGGACGTGTTTCAGAGCTCACGCGTCCTTCACACTCACACACACTCGGTGTCTGCAAATGATCGTCCCTCAAGTGACGAATGTCATCGTTACTAGGCGAAAGCACAACAGGAAGTAATGCAGGAAGTATTATTATTAATCACTGTCATAGAGGATGTTGAACACTCATTGGTTGACTAAACATAACGTGCATAAATTACAAGCTAGACGTGCATTTAAAATAAAAGACATCTAAAAAATCTCTCCTCCGTTTTCTTTCTTTCTTATAGTAAAATAAAATATTATCTTATAATAAAAATATAAAGAATAAAATATTTGTTTCTTTCTTATAACAAAATAAAACGCCTTGTTATAAAATAATAAATAAATAAATAGAATATTTTTTTCTTTCCTTATTCCTATTAAAATATTATCTTAAAATAAAATATATAAAATATTTTCCGTTCTTTCTTATAACAAAATAAAATATCTTATATTAATACAAAATATAAAATTAATTTCTTTCTTTCTTAAAACAAGAAAGAAATGTCTTTCTTTCTTATAATAAAATATTGTCATAATAATAAAATTGTAAAAATATAAAAAATTGTGCCTTTCTTATAACAAAATAATATACAATAATAAAGTCTAAAATATTTTTTCCTTCTTAAAATAAAATATTATTGTAAAATAAAATATTTTTAAAAATCTAAAAGAAAATCTTTCTTTTTTAAATATTATCTTATAATATCTATAAAAATCTAAAAGTTCTTTCTTTCTTTCTTTCTTCCTTCTTCCAGCTGAAGCATCTGTTCACAAATGTTGTTTCTGTATTTTCTGAGTAACTCGTGATGAGCAGCTTTGCCTCTTATCACACCATTTAAAAATAATTCAATACATTTATTGTTATGATTAAATCAAGTATTAAACCTCATATAGTGTGTGTGTGTTTGTGTGTGTGTGTGAGTGTGTGAGAATGTCCAGTCTGCTTGTGTTCAGTCGGTCACGAGAACATGCTATTTGTGTCTCTGTGTTTGAAATGTCACCCAAAACAGTTCGTTTGTCCAGTTTGTGTAATTCAATCGTGTATGATGATGACATTACATGCAGCTGCAGCAGTGACCCGGCCGCAGCTCGCGCTCATTTCCCGTAGATTCACTGCTATTTTTAAAGCGTCTGAAAACGAGAGGCTCGCTTGTCTGCCTGATTAACCTGTTTATGCATTCATTTAATTCAAGTCAGATGGCTCGTATAGAATCATTTATACATGAATAATCAAAGATCTGAGCATCTGTTGCTGAGATTCAGCACTTTTCCAGAACAAACAAACAGCCGGCATGAGAGTCATTTGCTATTATTTAAACTAGATTATTGTTATGAATAAATACAGAAACACAAAAGTACACCATTTATTTAATTCTTTTGTAGCATTGTTTTTGTTTCTGTGTGATGCGTGTGTGTTCAGTTTCAGAGTGATTTTTGAAGAATTTTATCTCTATTAGGAGTGTCATGTTGTGTCTGCTGCATTTTGTTTGCATGTTGGCTGTGTTGGTTGTGTTGGTTGTTTGTTGACTGTGTTAGTTGTGTGTTGGTTGTGTGTTGGTTGTGTGTTGGTTGTGTGTTGGCTGTGTTGGTTGTGTGTTGGTTGTTTGTTGGCTGTGTTGGTTGTGTGTTGGCTGTGTTGGTTGTTTGTTGGCTGTGTTGGTTGTGTGTTGGTTGTTGTGCTGTGTTGGTTGTGTTGGTTGTTTGTTGGCTGTGTTGGTTGTGTTGGTTGTTTGTTGGCTGTGTTGGTTGTGTGTTGGTGTTTGTTGTGTTTGCTTTGTTGGTTGTTTGTTTGGCTGTGTTGGTTGTGTGTTGGTTTGTGTTGGTTGTGTGTTGGTGTGTTGGTGTTGTGTTGGTTGTGTGTTTTGTGTTTGTTTTTGCTGTGTTGGTTGTGTTGGTTTGTTTGGTTGTGTTGGTTGTGTGTTGGCTGTGTTGGTTGTTTGTTGGCTGTGTTGGTTGTTTGTTGACTGTGTTGGTTGTGTGTTGTCTGTGTTTGGTTGTTTGTTGACTTGGTTGGTTGTGTTTGTTGTTGTTTTGTTTTTTTTTTTGTCTGTGTTTGGTTTGTTTGGTTGTTTGTTGACTGGTTGGTTGTTGTTGGCTGTGTTGGTTGTGTGTTGGTTGTTTGTTGGCTGTGTTGGTTGTGTTGGTTGTTTGTTGACTGTGTTGGTTGTGTGTTGACTGTGTTGGTTGTGTGTTGGTTGTTTGGTTGTTGTTGGCTGTGTTTGTTTTTGTTGGCTGTTGTTGGTTGTGTGTTGGTTGTGTTTGGTTGTGTGTTGGTTGTGTGTTGGTGTGTTTGTTGATGTGTGGTTGTTTGTTGATGTGTTGGTTGTGTGGTGCTTGTTGGTGTGGTTGTGTGTTGGCATGTGTTGGTTGTTTGTTGACTGTGTTGGTTGTGTGTTGGTTGTGTGTTGGCTGTGTTGGTTGTTTGTTGGCTGTGTTGGTTGTTTGTTGACTGTGTTGGTTGTGTGTTGGCTGTGTTGGTTGTGTGTTGGTTGTTTGTTGGTTGTGTGTTGGTTGTGTTGGTTGTGTGTTGATTGTGTATTAGTTGTGTTGGTTGTTTGTTGGCTGTGTTGGTTGTGTGTTGGTTGTTTGTTGGTTGTGTGTTGGTTGTGTTGGTTGTTTGTTGGCTGTGTTGGTTGTGTGTTGGTTGTGTGTCAGTGGTGTGTTGGTTGTGTGTGGGTTGTGTGTGGGTTGTGTGTCAGTGGTGTGTTGGCGTCGTGTCGGTTGAGTTTTGGTTGCGTGTTGGTGTCGTGTCGATTGCGTTATGCATGTGGCTCTTATTTGCACGGGCTGCAGTAGAGAATGTTTGGTGTTTCCTCATCTCTCTTTCACAGGCAGATTTTCACACGGATGTTCATCTCATTATTCCCTCAGAGAGCTGCTGTGACAGCTGAACATCTGAACGTCTGTGAGAGATTTTATCCAGACTGTTGTAGCAAAGAAGGATTTAATGTTATCTGTATCTGTATACGAATGAAGAGGTGGGTGGAGTTATGTCATGTGGTGGGTGTGGTTAATGTGGTTATGTAATGAGGGCGGGGTCAGAGGTCATGTGGGTTAGAATCATCAGAGATTAAAGCTGTTTCAGTTGCTCCTGTGTGAAATATAATTCATACAGTAACAGAGAGCAGTGCTCTGCTTTATTAGTTCTTTTGCATGAACTGTATCCAACATTGATAATAATTATTTTACAAACTGTTCGTAGGGGTATTTCATAAACTGTGGTATGTGCTCATTTAGAATCTATGTATGCATGTCTTTATGAATGAGGTCTCTGATGTTTTCGTCAGGACTTCCTATATATTCTGCTCAAGCTTTGACGCTGAGCGTTATTCATGTTCCAAGAGTCTGGAGTCTGTTTAAAGTGCTGCGCTCCTCTGAATAACATGCCGACTTCAATTATTGACGAGCGCTGGTTTGGCTGTGAGCAGCGTCTGGATATTTGATGGCCTTTCAGTCATTTGTTCAGCGACAGCAGAAAGCGTCATGAATAGTGAATCATGTTTTGACTTTTATCCTCAATGTTTCATGAAGAATTAGGCTATTTATATATTTCATTCTGTTGGTTGTGTACTAATAATATTTGATATTTTATTTTTATATGGTATATTATTTATATAATTAAACTTAATATTTTTATGCTCTGAATTAGACTTTCAGTTAGTGTGAATTAGTGTTTATACTGGCTCCTCCCAGCACAATCTAGTCTGATTACACACTCTTTGAGAAACATACTGCAAAATGTATTTTATTCAGCAGCTCGAATGATGATGGGACTGACACACGCCATTGACGAGAATCAAACTTAATGAATGATTTAAGATCAAAGTTAACCACATTTAAAGCAGTTAGTGAATGTGTGATTGTTTGAATCATCACTATTGTTGTGTGACCTGTGCATGTGTGCTTCTGTCGGTCCTGAAGAGATGCTTGAACCATAGCGTTACCATAGTGACTGCAGAGATGTGGAGGAATTTGCTGGAGTTTGTGTTGCACAAGTGTGACGCTAATGCTTCTGCGACTGTCAGTGGAGCCTGTGAACTCAGCCTGATTTCCATCTGATTTCTGTGTGATCTCAGTCTGATCTCAGTCTGATCTCAGCATGATATCAGTGTGATCTTGGCCTGAACTTAGTCTGATCTCAGCATGATCTCGGTCTGATATCAATCTGATCTCAGCATGATATCTGTGTAATCTCAATCTGAGCTCTGCATAATCTCAATCTGATATCAGCGTGATGTCAGTGTGATTTTGGCCTGATCTCAGTCTGATCTCAGCATGATCTCGGTCTGATCTCGATCTGATCTCAGTGTGATCTCTGCATAATCTCAATCTGATATCAGCCTGATATCAGTGTGATCTTGGCCTGATCTCAGTCTGATCTCAATCTGATCTCAGTGTGATCTCTGCATAATCTCAATCTGATATCAGCGTGATATCAGTGTGATCTCAACATGATCTCAGTCTGATCTCGATCTCTGCGTAATCTCATTCTGATATCAGCGTGATATCCGTGTGATCTCAACATGATCTCAGTCTGATCTCAATCTGATCTCAGTGTGATCTCTGCATAATCTCAATCTGATATCAGCGTGATATCAGTGTGATCTTGGCCTGATCTCAGTCTGATCTCAACATGATCTCAGTCTGATCTCGATCTCTGCGTAATCTCAATCTGATTTTAGCTTGATGTTAATGTGGTCTTGGCCTGATCTCAACATGATCGTAGTCCAGTCTTGATCTGAACTTGGTGTGATGTCAGTCTGATTTCAGTGTGTTATCAGTCTGATCTCAGCATGATCTTAGTGTGATTCCAGTTGGAAACTGTCTGCTCTGACACAGATACATCAATATTATTTTGAGAATTTGTGCAGTTTAAACTTTTTTTTGTTCTCTTATGTAATCACATTCTGAAGAAGAAACTTGAAGTGCTTTTAACTCATTACTAACTTTATTTTAAGTGCTTGTTGCATTCTCACAGCTTTCAGTTTTCTGAGGTTTGATGGTCTTGTTTTTGGTGTGAAACACCTTTCTGTGTCTCGTGTTCTGCTGTGCTGCGTTTTTAATCAGTGTTTTCTGTAGACATGCACTGTAGTCAGATTTTTTGACCTGCGATTGTCCTGTATCTGGCGTAGAGGCTCGTTTGTCTGCCTGATTAACATGTTTATGCATTTGTTTAATTACAGTCAGATGTGTGATATCAGTGTGATTCCAACAGGAAACCCATCTGACCTGACACAGATACACACAAACAACTAAACCAACTATGTTTGAGCAGGGGTGTGAATACTTTTACTTGATCACTGTACTTAAGCATCATTTTGGGTTATTTTATTAGATTTATTCTTTACTCACATGCAGTTTTAACTGAATATTTGTACTCTTAATTAAAGTAATTAAAACTGTTTCTTTTTTACTTCTTTATTTCAACACAAGAAATGCTTGTTGAATTTTTGCAGAACATTTGATGTTTTTTTATTTAATTGTTGTTTTCTGTAAACATGCAATACATATTAATGTTGACTTCTGTGTTGCATTTCGTTTTAAGTCTGTCTGACATATAAAGACTTGAAATGTCAAAGACATTTTTATTCGATTCGTTCAGATGATTCAAATGCTTAAACAACATTCTCCTTACTTCTATTTGGGAGGTTGCCTTTAATATTTCAGTACAATTTAAAATTTACTGTAATCATTACCATTTATCATTAAATTTACTTTATATTAATTTATTTCAGATTTTTAACTTTATTTACTATTATTAATATTAATAATACATTTTAATTTATAGTTTTCTATTATTTTTATAATTTCATATTGTATATCATATTAAATATGAATTTTGAGATGTTGTTTCTTTTTTATAATACTTAAGTAATGTTTAAATTTGAATTTATGAATTGAATTTTGAATTTTATTGAATTGAATTTTTTTATGATTTAATTTAAATTATATTAATTGTGTATAGTTTTATTTTTATATTGTGTATTATTTATATTGTTAAATAATAATTTTGAGAGGTTACTTTTTAAATACTTAACTACAGTTTTTAAGTTTGACAGTACCTTTTTATTTTCACCATTTTTGGCCAGATATTTGCAATTTAAATTTTTATTAATATTAATAGATTTTAATTAATAATTTTATTTTATATTGTGTATTTTTTATTTTATTAAATTTGAATTTTGACTGGTTACATTAATTTTTGTTAATGCCGAAAGTACAAATTTAAAATGTACTTTTTTGTTTTACTTTCACTCAAGTATGTTTTTGGCCAGATAAATTGAGTAAAATTGTCACGGACTATCAGTACAGAGAGTAGAGCACAGCACCAGCAACGCCAAGGTCAGGGGTTCGATTCCCAGTTAATGCATGAATGCAGTGGCTGAAGATGAATGTTTGTAAGATGGCGCTGGTGTTTCTCTTGCTTTTGTCGGGTTTGTGACTCAAGGTGCTCGTCATCCGTCTGCAGTGGAAGTGGTTTGATGTTTTTGAAGCTCTATTTTGAGAGTTTTTTCTATTGTGATGTGATTCTTCAGCAGGAGTGTTGCATTGCGTTTTTGCAGGTCATTTTCCAACCGCAGATGCTGCATTGGCACTGATGGGTTGAAAGTTTGTAGTTCACCTCAAACCTCATTATTTACTCGCTCGTAGGTTTTATGCAGTAAATGACAGACATCAGGCCTCGTCGCTCAAATGACACAGTTTCTCTGTGTTCTCACTTCATTCTGCAGGGTGAGACGGGTGTTAGAGACAGACAGCAGCTGTCAGAAATAATCTAGACAGACTGCTCTATAAGAGGACAGACAGGTGTGCGCGCATCTCTGTCTTTTATTAGACATTCTTCATGATTTCATGGGAGCGTAACACTGAAGGTGTTTTCCTGCCGTTGGTTTGAGATGGCAGTGCTGTTACGAAAGTTCAAACTATTCATCTGTTGATCTCTGTGGTCGCGGAACAATCAGGAGTTTTGCAAAGCAGAAAATGGAAAGAGAGTTTGATGCTTGCAAAATAAGAGCAACATGCAGATGCATGTGTGGTTTCACGTGTTTTAAACATGGGACATGTGCTTCGCTTCATTTGATTTTTCTAGATGCACCTTTATATGTTTGACTTGTTATTCAAGTGAGAATTAATGGAGAAAATGAAAATGATAGATTTTATAAATAAACAGCTAATATTGGCAGTACTGGTGTTGACACAGTATGATTTAACTGACACATGTTCATCTTCATGTTCCTGTCTTTCCCTCCATGATGTACAGTATTTAGAAACTTCACACTCGGATATATCTATAAAATATATATCTATATATCTATATCCATGTCTATACAAATCTTGTGCACCACCTTTAAAAAAGAAATCCACGGATGTAGCAATAAGTACATTTGTCCCACAATCCCACAGCTGGAGACGCTTTCATTCACCCTAATCTTGAGTGTTAGAAAACTTTGAGAAAAGTTTTAAATGATCTTTTAATAACCTCTGATTCTAGTGAATCTGCTGTGCTGGTAATTTTAGATTGAAGTGCTGCTTCGACACAGTTGACCCATCATGTTCTTCTTTCTCAGTTAGAGCAGGTTGTGGGCATTAGAGGAACTGCTCCAAGTTGCTTTCAATTGTATCTTAAAACAGAAGTTTCTGGGTCATTGTAGGAGAATAACACACAGGCCTAGTTCTCCTGACTTGTGGTGACCCACAGGGCTCTGTTTTGGGCCCTATAGCGTTTTTCTTCATACGGTTCCCTTAGGTCCTATTCCTGAAAAGAAACACTTGTATTATCATAGTTATACGTAGGATACACAAATTTATCTGTTCCCTGAAGCACAAGAATACTTACCGGTTTCTAATAGAACTGCACCAACAGCACATATTTTCAAGCCAAAGATTTTTAAGTAAAAAATGTTGAAATATTATTTCAATGTAAAACAGCTGATTTCTATGTGAATATCTGTTAAAGTGTAATTTATTTCTGTGATGTGCAGCTGTATTTTCAGCATCATTACTCCAGTCTTCAGTGTCACATGATCTTCAGAAATCATTCTAATATGATGATCTGCTGCTCAAGAAACATTTCTGATTATTATCAATGTTGAACACAGTTGTGCTGCACAATATTTCTGTGGAAACTGTGATACATTTTATTTTTCAGGATTCACAGATGAATAGAAAGTTCAAAAGAACAGCATTTATTTGAAATAGAAATCTGTTGTAACTAGGGGTGGAATGGTTCAACTTACTCACGGTTCGGTTTGTATCACAGTTTCAGAGTCACGGTTTCGGTACCGTTCGGTGTGTGCTATGTTTAGGGAAAAACTATACTGTCAAATAAAAATAAAGAAAATAAGAATGATCCAACTCCAAGTAACAGCACAAATAAATACAATAAAGTAAAGATACAAATAAAATAAACAGTGATTTTCAGTTTTTTTAGGTAGGTCTAACATTAGTTTTTAGGTGCAGAAATTGAATAAAGTACTGAAATGTAAAACAGCATTGCATATTTGACTGTATAAATTAGAGATTAATCTTTATTAAAGTTACAAAAGCTATTCAATCAAGAGCAGTGAGTGATTTCTTTCTTGTTGCTGATTAATATTAAGACTGTAAGAGAATGCACTGATCCAGTACGTTCAGCCGGCTGTGTCTGCTATAGGATACTTACCAAGACGGGCATTTTGACATAGTTTTGTGTGAAATTGTCCATTTAAACACAATACTTTGGAGAGAGCTTAATATTTGCACGTGTTCTGAGACGTGGGTTTGCGTGCTTCAGATGAGCGCACGCACAAATCTTCTCACTGCGCGCATGCGCGTGTCCTCCGGCTCTTAAATGTTTAAACTGGCAAAGTTTACATGAGTTTAGTTTAAACAGATATCAACGTGTGCTGTTCAGGTCTCACCTGTGCACACAAGTAACATCCTTACTGAATAAAAGCATTAATTAGAAAATTTTAAATCGCTCAGTCTTGCTGTACGTGCAGTAGGAGTGATGAGATGATTGACAGGCGCCGCTGCATCAGGACCATCATACTGACCCTCTGATGTTCTGCTGTATATATGGCAGTGTTTTCTCCTGTCCTCTCCTGTAGTGAATGTGTGGTGGACATCATCATCATCATCACAGCAGGACGTCCTTCATCTGTCTCTTCCTCACAGGCTGTTCTCTCGTCTGAATGGGTTTAGTCACAGTTCTCCAAACGAACTTGTTCAGCTGTGAGAGACAGTCACTGTGAATGCAGATATCAGAGGGTGTCATGGTGTACTGTACTGTCGTTACCTGCTGCTGAATGAAGCTGGTTTTCTCTCTCTGTTCTCAGGACAGCGGCTCTGAGGCTCACCGCATCGCTCCGTCTCCCGTTGTCCATGTGCGAGGACTGTGTGAATCCGTGGTGGAGGCCGATCTGGTCGAGGCCTTGGAGAAATTCGGAAACATCTGGTAAAGTGATGCGTTCATTTGATTTGATTCAGCAGAGGGATTGGTTTCATTGAATGCTCTTCTCTCGTAACGAATGAGCAGATAATGGCTTTGACCAGCCGGACTCAGCTGGTCAGCATTCGTTCAGAGCATTTCACTTCTGAGCTTCACGTTCATCACACCACATGAAAGTCTCTGTCGACTGAGTAATAATTCTGTAACTGAAGCTTCATCAGGTCCTGCGTTCGATTCTTTTCTGACGTTTACACTCACTGAAGCTCAGAGAGGATCATGGGGAGATCTGAACACGTGCGTGTGTTTGACCTCAGCTCAGATGCACAGGAACAGGAAGTGTGTGTGTGTGTGTGTGTGTGTGTCTGGGGGACATGAATGGAGGTCATATGAGTGTATTTATAGTCTGATGAGTGAATCTCGTGACCACAGATTGAGTGTGACAGCAATAACATTTGAATCTTTCAGTTCAGTCCAACGATTCCTTCATGAACTGATTTGAAGATTTCTTGTTAGTTTCATTAATATTTGATGCTGTTTTTTTATTGTTCAAATTATTAGTGTATTAGTGATGCACTGAAATTAATTTCCTTGCCAAAACCAAAGTTTTCATTTAGCAAAACTAAAAACAACAATAAAGTTTATTTTATAATCAGTGAATTAGTCAAATAAAAACTGAGCTGTATATAATAATTTAAATTGCTGCACATAAGGGATTTTTTTTTTTTTAAATCAATCAGTGATATTTTAGCATCATTGAGATAATATTGTAGTTTTTGTTAGTATTTTGCAGTTCAATTTTATTTTTGTATTTTCACTTTAATTTTGGTTAAAGCTTTTATAATTTTGTTACTAAATTAAGTCATTATTATTATTATAATTTAATGGATTTTTTTTTTTGCATTTTCACTTATTGGTTTTAGTTTATTTAGTTTTAGTTATTTTAGTACTTCAAGTTAAGTTTTTGTTTTATTTCAGGTATTTTTATGGTTTTCGTTATATAATATTATAGTTTTGTCAATATTTAGAATTAAATTTTATTTTAATATTTATTATTTTTACTTTAAAATAAATTCAGCTTTTAAATTGTTGACTGTTTTTGTCATTTATATATAAAAAAATATTTATTAGTTTTAGCTTACAGGTTGATTTAGTTTTAGTTAATTTAGTACATCAGATGAAACAAAATGTTGCCTTGGCAACTAGCTGAAATAAAATCAGTTAAAAGTAAGTTTTATGTTAATGTATTTTTTTTTTTTGTTTTAGATATCATATTTTGAATTAGATTTTATTTTTACATTTTCTGTTTTCCCTTTAAATGTAATTTTTTTATGTAATTTTGTTGTGCATTTTTATGCATTTTTTATGTATGAATGAGTTAGCTGTTGTTGTTTGAGTTGACTGTGTTATTCAGCGTAACAGAACTGGTTTTAGTTTGTGTTCTGATGAGGGTCCTGCTGCTCTCCTGCAGTTACGTGATGATGATGCCGTTCAAGCGGCAGGCTCTGGTGGAGTTCGAGGAGGTTCAGAGCGCTGACCGCTGCGTGGCGTGTGGCTCGCAGGAGCCCGTCTACATCGCCGGACAGCAGGCCTACTTCAACTACTCCACCAGCAAACGCATCACGCGGCCCACCAACGCCGACGACCCCAACAGCGGGAACAAAGTGCTGCTGCTGTCCATCCAGAACCCGCTGTACCCCATCACTACGGTAAACCCCGTCTCCTCACTCACATCAGCCTCCCGACGGGACGCTCTCAACAGCTTCTGCTCTTCTTCTTTAGGATGTTTTGTACACAGTCTGTAACCCGATCGGAAACGTGCTGCGGATCGTGATCTTCAAGAGGAACGGGATCCAGGCCATGGTGGAATATCCTTCTGCTGCTCACGCTCACATTCACTAATATAACATTCACTAAACAGAGCGTCACGGTCCGGATCGGGAAGCACAAATCCTGTTCACTTTCTCCATAGAGGGAGTGATTTTGAACGATTGAGCAGAATTCCTGGTGAAAAACTACATTACCCATGATTCTGCAGAGAAATCTCCACCAATCAGAGAATCGAAACAAGCAAATCACACTAAAAAACTCTTTAGCTCCGCCCACTCCCATGAAGCACTGTAAATAATGTAACTGGTTTGTTTGAATTAAGCTTGTGCTTTTGAATGTGCGTTCACTCCCCAGACACACATTAGACACAATCATTAAATATGCATGTATCCCGGCAACACACAGTAACGAGGCACTAACGTGACGACCGTGTTCCACCGGGAGCTTCAGCAGATCGTTTACATGCTGTTTACCCGCGTGTCTGAACTCCCATCAGCCCCAGTTGTCTGATACTTATGCGTGTGCTGTCAAGCACTACATTCAGTGTTGTGTTGTGTGTGTTGTCGAGTTTTTCCTTGACGGCCATCACGTTTGAATCCATCCAGAACGCTCAGAAGGCCAAAGCGGCCCTCAATGGGGCTGACATCTATGCTGGCTGCTGCACGCTGAAAATCGAATACGCTCGGGTAAATGTGCAGCGTTCACACACACACACTCACACACACACTCACACAGCGCTGGATCTAACACACATGCAGTGCCGTTGTGCTCTCTCATTCTAGCCCTCACGCCTCAACGTCATCAGAAACGACAACGACAGCTGGGACTACACCAAACCCTTCCTGCTGCGCCGAGGTACGAGTGTGTGTGTGTGTGTGTGTGTGTGTGTGTGTGTGTGTTTCTCACTGGTTACTCTTTAGGAGACTCTCAGGAGAAGGAATGAAAGCAGACCCAAATGCAGTTCAGTTTAACCTGAAACACTTTGACTGCTTGTTCTCAGACTGTTTTATTTACCAAAATTAGGAAACTGTCAATAAATAATAATTATATTTAAATTAAAATTATTAATTTGGAATTATTTTTGTAACTAAATGTTAACGTTCATATGTGACTTCTCCACTTTGTTTGTGATTAACTCACAAATGGCAATTTCTCAGTAAATTCTACTCAAGAACATATATTTAGAGATTGACATTACTAGATAAACGTATATTTGTTATAGAAATGTGCATGCATTTTATTATTTTCCATGACTTTTTAAATATTTTATTAATATTTTATATAAAACTTAAAAAATAATAATAATAAAACAAAAATAAAAATATGATGGCCATCACGTTTGAATGCATCCAGATAAAAGAACTGAATGTTCTTCAGAGTTCAATAACAAATTTAAATTACTTCTCCTTTTAGTTAAAAAAAGATTGATTTAGATCTCTATAACTAGTGTGAACAGCAACCCAGTTTATTTGATAAGAAATGTTGGAGTTTATATTGAGATCTTTGGTGTGTTTGCAGACTTCAGATGTTTTGAGGCGTTGTTGAGATCTCATTAAATATCTGAACTGTCTATGAGAAATGGCACATCTGGTGTGTGATTGTGTGTTTTGAGCCCTTCTGGTTAGTTCATGTGATTTTGATTGCAGGTTTTCAGCAGTGACATCTGATGTATGTGTGTTTTATGCTGAAGAATCTCTGATCTTTGCAATATCTGGTCAGGTTGTTTTGCTGTGTCAGATGTGGGTGTATAAAGCTTCAGTGTGATTTACCTGCAGAGGTGCACATATGTTTCAGCTCAAACTCCCACATCATGTGAGCGTGCGGGTTTCACCTGTGCGGAGTGGTTGCTAGGCGTTGCTAAGGTCTTGTGGGAGGTTCTTACAGTGTCTTCCAGGAACAGACAGCCCATAATGCAGTGTGGTGCTCGGGCGTCTGGACGGAAGCGCTTTAGTCACGCGTGTTAGCCGGACAGCGGCTCAAACGCGGCGTAAACAGTGTTATCAGCGGCGAACAGCAGCGTTCAGCCATCGATCGGCTCCAGATTGAAGGGCTGCTCAGCGTTTCTCAGTGCTGCTTCGTTATTGACTGAAGATAAGAGCGCGAGCTGAACTCACGCTAATGTGAAGACATTCATCCGAGAATATTAATGAACACGCTTCAGTACCTCTGTGTTAAACGTCTCTTCCTCTCTTTATCCTCTCTGTCTGTCTCGCTTTATTCCGGTGCTCTCAGCGTTCTGTACTTTCCGTCAGCACTTTGTAGAATTAGAAATGTGATGGAAGAAGCTCAGATCTCCTTCAGACACGCGGAGCCTGATTGCTGTCAGCTGTAGGCTTATACCAAATTATGAATATTAACATGACTTTTTTAACACTGTAGGACATTGTTTTTTCATGCATTGATCAAATTTAGTAGAATAATATGTCTTCTGTGTATCCAAAATACACATTTAAGCATTTATTTTGTTGCACTTTGTCTATTGTGTCTGTACAGTTCAGTTTCAGTCCATATCTTTAAAAGTTTTCTCCTCCATTCTGCAGCACTTACATACACCAAACTTAACAGTTTTATTCCTCTCTATATTCTGAAGGTTTTTACTGAGGGGATTGTGAATATATCAGTCACACTGATTTATACCACATTTTATTCCTAAAACATGGTGAAAATGTGTTTGTTTTCTGTTTGTTGACACTATTTTCTGATTTATGGAGTGATAAAAAGAGAAATCCAAAATCCCTTCTATAAAAAACTTCAGAATATAGATAGTAATAAAACTGTAAAGTTTGGTGTTTGTAAGTGCTGCAGAAGTGGAGAAAAAACTTTTTAAAGTTATGTATTGGGATTGAAAACTACAGATGCAACTATATAAAGAGGAATAAGATGAGACACTACAGACAAAACCAGTGGATTTTTTATGTTCTGGTCAATTTTGAGATTTTAGTTAATTTTGCTTCCATAACATTTCACAATAGTGGAAAGAAAACACCCAAAATACACATTCAAGAGTTTTCTATTACACTTTATATATTTGCATCTGTAGATTTCACTGGCGTTACATATCTTTAAAAGTTTTCTCCTCTACTTCAGCAGCACTTACAAACACCAAAACTTAGAGTTTAATTCCTCTCTATATTCTGAAGGTTTTTACTGAGGGGATTGTGAATATATCAGTCACACTGATTTATACCACATTTTATTCCTAAAACATGGTGAAAATGTGTTTGTTTTCTGTTTGTTGACACTATTTTCTGATTTATGGAGTGATAAAAAGAGAAATCCAAAATCCCTTCTATAAAAAACTTCAGAATATAGATAGTAATAAAACTGTAAAGTTTGGTGTTTGTAAGTGCTGCAGAAGTGGAGAAAAAACTTTTTAAAGTTATGTATTGGGATTGAAAACTACAGATGCAACTATATAAAGAGTAATAAGATGAGACACTACAGACAAATCCAGTGGATTTTTTATGTTCTGGTCAATTTTGAGATTTTAGTTAATTTTGCTTCCATAACATTTCACAATAGTGGAAAGAAAACACCCAAAATACACATTCAAGAGTTTTTTATTACACTTTATATATTTGCATCTGTAGATTTCACTGGCGTTACATATCTTTAAAAGTTTTCTCCTCCACTTCAGCAGCACTTACAAACACCAAAACTTAGAGTTTAATTCCTCTCTATATTCTGAAGGTTTTTACTGAGGGGATTGTGAATATATCATTCACACTGATTTATACAACATTTAATTCCTAAAAAGGTTTTGTTGTCTATTGACAGTATTTTCTGATTTATGGCGTGATAAAAAGAGAAATCCAAAATCCCCTCAGTAAAAATCTTCTGAATATAGAGAGGAATAAGTTTGCTGTATGTAAGAGCTGCTGAAGTGGAGAAAAAACTGTTTAAAAGATATGAATAATCTTATTTACAGATACAATTATTTAAAGATACGTATTATGAAGTGGAAAGAAAACACCCATTTATAGTTGTACTGCATCTATCAATAAAACATATATAAAATTAATTTATGTTCTGGAAATCTATGCAAATGAATGCATATATAGTTAAACAATGCCTTGTTTGCATATTCAAACATAACATTTTAGAAAAATTGTAATACGATACAATTGTCTCAATGTACTGTGATTAATCAGCTGAAGTATGGTGATATCTGTTAGTTTAATTTTAAACATATTCATCTGTAGCGTCTTGTCTTAAAGAATTAAAGACACTCAAGAGAAACAACAGATATGTTTCATATTTTACTGTCTAACATTAAAATTATTTTTAATTACTTAAATTTGACAGTGTTGACATAATATATTGAATATTAATGTGGAAGAAAACTACTATAAATAAATTAGCTAAAAACAAAACAAAAATTAAAAAAAAAAAAAAAACAGAAATGTAATATTTATCGGTGTCCTATATTTTGCATGCAACCCTGTTTTCACATTAGTTTTCAAAGATTGTAACATGGCATAATCTGGACCCTTTTTTTTTTCAGAACTTTTCAGATTTGTACACAGTTTTTAAAAATAGTAATTTACGCTAATTTTCCAGTCTGTTTACTTGCAATTATATTTATCTTTGAATTTTTGAATAAATATAAATATATTTTATATTTACAAATGTTGATGTAATTTTTATTGCTAAAATGTCCTGTATTTTTATTTACAAAAATGGCAAAGCACATAGAAACTGAGTGAGTGTTTTAAGAGTTTCAGGCTGTATTTTGTAGTCATGCAGTCTGATCTCCATCTGTTTGGCTGAATGTGCAGCTCTTGTGTGTTTACGTCCTCATCCGTGCATTATATTTCTGCTGTCAGTATGTGAGGAGGCTCAGCTGATATCTGAAGGTCACATTGAGCTGAAATCCCATGAGCCCCTCTGAAGACGGAGCCCAGCAGTGCCAAACACTTCCTGCCGCTAACTGCTCATTTTGTAGCAATTATCACGGCTGCGCATGAGTTCCTCCCGCAGGCCGACAGAGACAGAGACACACGCCTGTGTGTTCAGTCCACACACACAAACATGCTCTTATTCAGTGCTCTAGTGCTCTTATTCACGCATGTGTGTGTGATCTCTGAAGTGTGTTTTCCAGTGATTCTCTAACTCTGTCTCTGTTTAAGCTTCTTTGGCTTTAAAAAGCACCTGGTATTTTTTATTTTCTTCTGAATGTCTGATTGTCTGTTTTTCTGCTTCATCTAAAGAGGATTACGGTTGAATCGAGCCTTATTTACAAAGCCTTTTATTTCTGCCCGTCTCTCTCTCTGTCTGTCTCTCAGTATGTACAGGGGTGATTCTGAATGGCTTTTATTTTCCTCTTTCACCTTTACGAGGCGTCCAGCAGCTTGTCTGTTTCGTTTGGTTCAGTGACATGTGAAAGTGAATGTAATATTGCAAATGGCCTTAATTCGACTACTTTTATTTTCAGATAGAACATGTCAGAAAAGAAATTGCATTTACTTTTATGCATTTGGCAGATGCTTCTATCCAAACTGATGTAAACTGCATTGAATCACTTCTTGCATTTATTGGGAATCAAACCCTGGATCTTGGTGTTGTGAACACAATGCTCTGCTGTTTGAGCTACAGAAATGCAGAACTAAATTTTACATACAGTAATGGTCTTTAAAAATACTTAGTTTTCTTCAAGATGTTTTGCATTTTGTTTTGCAGAAATGCAGAAAATAATATTTAAATTATATTTAATTATCTAAATTTCAGTATGTTTTTGGGAAGTATTTAATAATCTGGTTCACTGTAAAAATATTGGAGTACATTTAAAAAAAAATACTATTTGAGCTTTCTTCAAAAATTTTAAAAGTTTATAAAAATTAAAAAATGTAAAATGTTTAAAAAAAAATGTTCAATTCACTGACTATTTCTTTGTAATTAATTGTGTAATTTACTAGCAATTTCTGAGTAAAAAATGTTTTTTACCTTTTTATTTATTTGGATTTAAAAAAAAACATATATATATATATAAACTGTATATCAAAATATTAAGACAAATGACCGTATTATGATTTTTCATGCAGACACACACACATTCTTTCGTGTGAAGTGAGGGATGTTAATGATATTAAACAGATCTTCATTGTCTTCAGGATCATGTGTGTCTGTTGTGCTCTCATAGTGAATGTTTTACCGGTGTAAATGTGGGTGTATTGACAGTCGGTGTGTGTGTGTGTGTGTGTGTGTTGAATGTGTTTTCCTGTAGAGCGCGGTAAAGGCCGACAGCGGCAGGCCATCCTGGGAGAACATCCATCCTCGTACAGTGATAACGGATACGGTCAGTCACTCATCACGACACTGATTTAAACAAACAGCTAAAGCAGTATATTATAATACAACGTTTGATAGGTTTATTAAGGCCTGAAGTGTTAGATAACAGTCTGTGTGTGTGTGTGTGTGTGTGTGTGTGTGTGTGCGCGTGCAGGCTCTCACTGCCCCCTGCTGCCGCTGCCCGGTAATAACCGCTTCAAGCGCAGCTCTCATGATGTACCGGAGGTGGTGACGTATCCGCTGCCCCAGACATCCTCATACATGAGCCACGCCTCCAGCTCCGTCGCCATGGTGAGCGGCCTGCATCCCGCCAAGATGAACTGCACTCGCATCTTCAACCTCTTCTGTCTCTACGGAAACATCGAGAAGGTAAAGCGAGTTCAGAGCAGATGACTGACATTCACTGCACAGTGAACATACTGCACTGCAGTGTGAGAGCTTAACCTGTGTGTGTACTACTGTTACTCTACTGTTACTCTACTGTTACTCTAGTGTTACTCTAGTGTAACTTAGGTACTATCATTTATATTATTTTTTTCCCTATTTCCTATATTCCTCTTAATTTTAAAGGTTTTTGTTTTTTTGTCAGTTTTTATTTTTATATTTTCAATTAAAGTTTTGTCTTTTTTGTGTGTGTTTTTGTCATTTCTATTAGTTTCACATTTTTATATTTTCCATTTTCTTTTTAATTTAACTTAAAGACATTTTGTTGTCATTTTTAAGTTTTTTTTTTATGACTACATGGTTTTAATTTTATTAGAAATGTTGATTTGGCTAATTGCTGAATTTGAAGTTTTTTAAAATATTTTATTTAATTTCAGTTAAAGTTTATTTTATTTCAAGTAATAAACTAATATAACAATTTTGTGTATTTGCACTTAAACATCTTTTGGGGACAAATTTGTACGTAGAAGAGAGTTTAATCTGACAAAACCTTTATTTGTAAAAACAGTATAAAATAAAGTAAATACATTTTTGATCAGATTACTTCTTCAATTTACTAAAAAAAGGAAATGTAACATAATGCAATTATAATTCATTACTTTAAATTGTAATGTTTCCCCAACACTGCTTATAACTAGCTGTAGATAAAGTCTTTGGAAAGTCTCAAAGAATAAATGTGTGTGTGTGTGTGTGCAGGTGAAGTTCATGAAGAGCGTCCCGGGCACGGCTCTAGTAGAGATGGGTGATGAGTACGCAGTCGACAGAGCAATCACACACCTCAACAGCATCAAGGTGTTCAGCAAACGCCTCAACGTCTGGTGAGCACACACGCACACACACACACACACACACACTCACACACACTCACACACACACACACACACGCACACACTCACACACACGCACACACGCGCACACACGCACACACACTCACACACCACACACACACTCACACACACTCACACCACCACACACACACACACAACACACACACACTCACTCACTCACACACCACTCACACACAC
>JANHFF010002204.1:0-49721 GCA_024542945.1 allo-octoploid hybrid of Carassius auratus x Cyprinus carpio
ATTGCAAATAACATTTTATTTAATGAGTCAGAAGCATCTTTCATGTTGGCAAGTTTTGCTCTTAACATTGAATTAAGCAACTTTCTCTCACTGAGAGAGAATCATTGCAGCATGGTGGATTGATTTCTATTCATATGGCCAGAAACACTAAATCAGCATAAGTGTTCACAGAAGATGCAAAGGACAAGGCAGTTCACAGAAGCTCTAACAAAGTTTCAATGCAAAGAACTTCTAACACATTAAAAACTGTCTTTCTGCATTGCAAATAACATTTCATTTCATGTGTCAAACATCTTTCATGTTGGCAAGTTGGCTCTTAACATTGAATTAAGCAACTTTCTCTCACTGAGAGAGAATCATTGCAGCATAGGTGGACTTGATTTCTATTCATATGGCCAGAAGCACTAAATCAGCATCAGTGTTCACAGAAGATGCAAACGTCAAGGCAGTTCACTGAAGCTCTAACATAAGTTTCAATGCAAAGAACTTCTAACACATTAAAAACTGTCTTTCTGCATTGCAAATAACATTTTATTTAATGAGTCAGAAACATCTTTCATGTTGGCAAGTTTTGCTCTTAACATTGAATTAAGCAACTTTCTCTCACTGAGAGAGAATCATTGCAGCATACGTGGTCTTGATTTCTTTTCATATGGCCAGAAGCACTAAATCAGCATAAGTGTTCACAGAAGATGCAAACGGACAAGGCAGTTCACAGAAGCTCTAACATAAGTTTCAATGCAAAGAACTTCTAACACATTAAAAACTGTCTTTCTGCATTGCAAATAACATTTTCATTTCATGAGTCATAAACATCTTTCATGTTGGCAAGTTTTACTCTTAACGTTGAATTAAGCAACTTTCTCTCACTGAGAGAGAACATTTGCAGCTTATGTGGGCCTGCGTTCTCTTCATTTGCCCAGAAGCACTAACTCAGCAGAAGTTATCACAGAAGATGCAAACTGGCAGGGCAGTTCACTGAAGCTCTAACATAAGTTTCAATGCAAAGAACTTCTAACACATTAAAAACTGTCTTTCTGCATTGCAAAAAACATTTCATTTCATGAGTCATAAACATCTTTCATGTTGGCAAGTTTTACTCTTAACGTTGAATTAAGCAACTTTCTCTCACTGAGAGAAAACTTTTGCAGCTTATGTGGGCCTGCGTTCTCTTCATTTGCCCAGAAGCACTAACTCAGCATAAATGTTCACAGAAGATGCAAACTACCAAGGCAGTTCACTGAAGCTCTAACAAAAGTTTCTTTGCGTAGAACTTCTAACACATTAAAAACTGTCTTTTGCATGCAAATAACATTTTATTTAATGAGTCAGAAAAATCTTTCATGTTGGCAAGTTTTGCTCTTAACATTGAATTAAGCAACTTCTCTCACTGAGAGAGAATCATTGCAGCATACGTGACTTGATTTCTTTTCATATGGCCAGAAGCACTAAATCAGCATAAGTGTTCACAGAAGAGCCAAACGGACAAGGCAATTCACAGAAGCTCTAACATAAGTTTCAATGCAATGAACTTCTAACACATTAAAAACTGTCTTTCTGCATTGCAAATAACATTTCATTTCATGAGTCATAAACATCTTTCATGTTGGCAAGTTTTATCTTAACGTTGAATTAAGCAACTTTATCTCACTGAGAGAAAAACCTTTGCAGCTTATGTGGGCCTGCGTTCTCTTCATTTGCCCAGAAGCACTAACTCAGCAGAAGTTATCACAGAAGATGCAAACTGGCAGGGCAGTTCACTGAATCTCTAACATAAGTTTCAATGCAAAGAACTTCTAACACATTAAAAACTGTCTTCTGCATTGCAAATAACATTTCATTTCATGAGTCATAAACATCTTTCATGTTGGCAAGTTTTACTCTTAAGTTGAATTAAGCAACTTTCTCTCACTGAGAGAAAACTTTTGCAGCTTATGTGGGCCTGCGTTCTCTTCATTTGCCCAGAAGCACTAACTCAGCATAAATGTTCACAGAAGATGCAAACTACCAAGGCAGTTCACTGAAGCTCTAACAAAAGTTTCTTTGCGTAGAACTTCTAACACATTAAAAACTGTCTTTTGCATTGCAAATAACATTTCATTTCATGAGTCATAAAGATCTTTTATGTTGACAAGTTTTACTCCTAACATTGAATGTAGCAACTTCCTCTCACTGAGACAAGCTTTGCAGCATAGGTGGACTTGATCTTCTTTCATTTGCCCAGAAGCACTAACTCAGCATCGATGTTCACAGAAGATGCAAACTAGCAAGGCAGTTCACTGAAGCTCTAACAAAAGTTTCTTTGCATAGAACTTCTAACACATTAAAAACTGTCTTTCTGCATTGCAATAACATTTTATTTAATGAGTCAGAAGCATCTTTCATGTTGGCAAGTTTTGCCTTAACATTGAGTTAAGCAATTTCTCTCACTGAGAGAGAATAATTGCAGCATAGGTGGACTTGATTACTTTTCATTTGCCCAGAGCACTAACTCAGCATCACTGTTCACAGAAGATGCAAACGGACAAGGCAGTTCACTGAAGCTCTAACATAAGTTTCAATGCAAAGAACTTCTAACACATTAAAAACTGTCTTTCTGCATGCAAATAACATTTCATTTCATGAGTCAGAAACATCTTTCATGTTGGCAAGTTTTGCTCTTAACATTGAATTAAGCAACTTTCTCTCACTGAGAGAGAATCATTGCAGCATGCGTGGACTTGATTTCTTTTCATGGCCAGAAGCACTGAATCAGCATAAGTGTTCACAGAAGATGCAAACGGACAAGGCAGTTCACAGAAGCTCTAACATAAGTTTCAATGCAAAGAAATTCTAACACATTAAAAACTGTCTTTCTGCATTGCAAAATAACATTTCATTTCATGAGTCATAAACATCTTTCATGTTGGCAAGTTTTACTCTTAATGTTGAATAAGCAACTTTCTCTCACTGAGAGAGAACATTTGCAGCTTCTGTGGGCCTGCGTTCTCTTCATTTGCCCAGAAGCACTAACTCAGCAGAAGTTATCACAGAAGATGCAAACTGGCAGGGCAGTTCACTGAAGCTCTAACTAAGTTTCAATGCAAAGAACTTCTAACACATTAAAACTGTCTTTCTGCATTGCAAATAACATTTATTTAATGAGTCAGAGCATCTTTCATGTTGGCAAGTTTTGCTCTAACATTGAATTAAGCACTTTCTCTCACTGAGAGAGAATCATTGCAGCATAGGTGGACTTGATTTCTATTCATATGGCCAGAAACAAAACACAAATCAGCATAAGTGTGTTCACAGAAGATGCAAACGGACAAGGCAGTTCACAGAAGCTCTAACATAAGTTTATGCAAGAACTTCTAACACATTAAAACTGTCTTTCTGCATTGCAAATAACATTTCATGTGTCATAAACATCTTTCATGTTGGCAAGTTTGGCTCTTAACATTGAATTAAGCAACTTTCTCTCACTGAGAGAGAATCATTGCAGCATAGGTGGACTTGATTTCTATTCATATGGCCCAGAAGCACTAATCAGCATCAGTGTTCACAGAAGATGCAAACGGTCAAGGCAGTTCACTGAAGCTCTAACATAAGTTTCAATGCAAAGAACTTCTAACACATTAAAAACTGTCTTTCTGCATTGCAAATAACATTTTATTTAATGAGTCAGAAACATCTTTCATGTTGGCAAGTTTGCCTTAACATTGAATTAAGCAACTTTCTCTCACTGAGAGAGAATCATTGCAGCATACGTGGTCTTGATTTCTTTTCATATGGCCAGAAGCACTAAATCAGCATAAGTGTTCACAGAAGATGCAAACGGACAAGGCAGTTCACAGAAGCTCTAACATAAGTTTCAATGCAAAGAACTTCTAACCACATTAAAAACTGTCTTTCTGCATTGCAAATAACATTTTCATTTCATGAGTCATAAACATCTTCATGTTGGCAAGTTTTACTCTTAACGTTGAATTAAGCAACTTTCTCTCACTGAGAGAGAACATTTGCAGCTTAGGGGCCTGCGTTCTCTTTCATTTGCCCAGAAGCACAACTCAGCAGAAGTTATCACAGAAGATGCAAACTGGCAGGGCAGTTCACTGAAGCTCTAACATAAGTTTCAATGCAAAGAATTCTAACACATTAAAAACTGTCTTTCTGCATTGCAAAACATTCATTTCATGAGTCATAAACATCTTTCATGTTGGCAAGTTTTTACTCTTAAGGTTGAATTAAGCAACTTTCTCTCACTGAGAGAAACTTTTGCAGCTTATGTGGGCCTGCGTTCTCTTCATTTGCCCAGAAGCACTAACTCAGCTAAATGTTCACAGAAGATGCAAACTACCAAGGCAGTTCAACTGAAGCTCTAACAAAAGTTTTTGCGTAGAACTTCTAACACATTAAAAACTGTCTTTTGCATTGCAAATAACATTTCATTTCATGAGTCATAAAGATCTTTTATGTTGACAAGTTTTACTCCTAACATTGAATGTAGCAACTTCCTCTCACTGAGACAAGCTTGCAGTAGGTGGACTGATTCTTTTCATTTGCCCAGAAGCACTAACTCAGCATCGATGTTCACAGAAGATGCAAACTAGCAAGGCAGTTCACTGAAGCTATAACAAAAGTTTCTTTGCATAGAACTTCTAACACATTAAAAACTGTCTTTCTGCATTGCAAATAACATTTTATTTAATGAGTCAGAAGCATCTTTCATGTTGGCAAGTTTTGCTCTTAACATTGAGTTAAGCAACTTTCTCACTGAAGAGAATAATTGCAGCATAGGTGGACTTGATTACTTTTCATTTGCCCAGAAGCACTAACTCAGCATCACTGTTCACAGAAGATGCAAACGGACAAGGCAGTTCACTGAAGCTATCATAAGTTTCAATGCAAAGAACTTCTAACACATTAAAAACTGTCTTTCTGCATTGCAAATACCATTTCATTTCATGAGTCATAACATCTTTCATGTTGGCAAGTTTTACTCTTAATGTTGAATTAAGCAACTTTCTCTACTGAGGAGAACATTTGCAGCTTCTGTGGGCCTGCGTTTCTTCATTTGCCCAAAGCACTAACTCAGCAGAAGTATCACAGAAGATGCAAACTGGCAGGGCAGTTCACTGAAGCTCTAACATAAGTTTCAATGCAAAGAACTTCTAACACATTAAAAACTGTCTTTCTGCATTGCAAATAACATTTTATTTAATGAGTCAGAAGCATCTTTCATGTTGGCAAGTTTGTTCTCTTAACATTGAATTAAGCAACTTTCTCTCACTGAGAGAGAATCATGCAGCATAGGTGGACTTGATTTCTATTCATATGGCCAGAAACACTAAATCAGCATAAGTGTTCACAGAAGATGCAAACGGACAAGGCAGTTCACAGAAGCTCTAACATAAGTTTCAATGCAAAGAACTTCTAACAACACATTAAAAACTGTCTTTGCATTGCAAATAACATTTCATTTCATGTGTCATAAACATCTTTCATGTTGGCAAGTTGGCTCTAACATTGAATTAAGCAACTTTCTCTCACTGAGAGAGAATCATTGCAGCCATAGGTGGACTTGATTTTCTTTCATTGGCCAGAAGCACTAATCAGCATCATGTTCACAGAAGATGCAAACGGTCAAGGCAGTTCACTGAAGCTCTAACATAAGTTTCAATGCAAAGAACTTCTAACACATTAAAACTGTCTTTCTGCATTGCAAATAACATTTTATTAATGAGTCAGAAACATCTTTCATGTTGGCAAGTTTTGCTCTTAACATTGAATTAAGCAACTTTCTCTCACTGAGAGAGAATCTTGCAGCATACGTGGTCTTGATTTCTTTTCATATGGCCAGAAGCACTAATCAGCATAAGTGTTCCAGAAGATGCAACGGACAAGCAGTTCACAGAAGCTCTAACATAAGTTTCAATGCAAAGAACTTCTAACACATTAAAAACTGTCTTTCTGCATTGCAAATAACATTTTCATTTCATGAGTCATAAACATCTTTCATGTGGCAAGTTTTACTCTTAACGTTGAATTAAGCAACTTTCTCTCACTGAGAGAGAAACATTTGCAGCTTATGTGGGCCTGCGTTCTCTTCATTTGCCCAGAAGCACTAACTCAGCAGAAGTTATCACAGAAGATGCAAACTGGCAGGGCAGTTCACTGAAGCTCTAACATAAGTTTCAATGCAAAGAACTTCTAACACATTAAAAAACTGTCTTTCTGCATTGCAAAAAACATTTCATTTCATGAGTCATAAACATCTTTCATGTTGGCAAGTTTACTCTTAACGTTGAATTAAGCAACTTTCTCTCCTGAGAGAAAACTTTGCAGCTTATGTGGGCCTGCGTTCTCTTCATTTGCCCAGAAGCACTAACTCAGCATAAATGTTCACAGAAGATGCAAACTACAAGGCAGTTCACTGAAGCTCTAACAAAAGTTTCTTTGCGTAGAACTTCTAACACATTAAAAACTGTCTTTTGCATTGCAAATAACATTTTATTTAATGAGTCAGAAAAATCTTTCATGTTGGCAAGTTTTGCTCTTAACATTGAATTAAGCAACTTTCTCTCACTGAGAGAGAATTATTGCAGCATACGTGGACTTGATTTCTTTTCATATGGCAGAAGCACTAAATCAGCATAAGTGTTCACAGAAGAGCCAAACGGGACAAGGCAATTCACAGAAGCTCTAACATAAGTTCAATGCAATGAACTTCTAACACATTAAAAACTGTCTTTCTGCATTGCAAATAACATTTCATTTCATGAGTCATAAACCTCTTTCATGTTGGCAAGTTTTTACTCTTAACGTTGAATTAAGCAACTTTATCTCACTGAGAGAAAACCTTTGCAGCTTATGTGGGCCTGCGTTCTCTTCATTTGCCCAGAAGCACTAACTCAGCAGAAGTTATCACAGAAGATGCAAACTGGCAGGGCAGTTCACTGAATCTCTAACATAAGTTTCAATGCAAAGAACTTCTAACACATTAAAAAACTGTCTTTCTGCATTGCAAATAACATTCATTTCATGAGTCATAAACATCTTTCATGTTGGCAAGTTTTTACTCTTAAGGTTGAATTAAGCAACTTCTCTCACTGAGAGAAAACTTTTGCAGCTTATGTGGGCCTGCGTTCTCTTCATTTGCCCAGAAGCACTAACTCAGCATAAATGTTCACAGAAGATGCAAACTACCAAGGCAGTTCACTGAAGCTCTAACAAAAGTTTCTTGCGTAGAACTTCTAACACATTAAAAAACTGTCTTTTGCATTGCAAATAACATTTCATTTCATGAGTCATAAAGATCTTTTATGTTGACAAGTTTTACTCCTAACATTGAATGTAGCAACTCCTCTCACTGAGACAAGCTTGCAGCATAGGTGGACTTGATTTCTTTTCATTTGCCCAGAAGCACTAACTCAGCATCGATGTTCACAGAAGATGCAAACTAGCAAGGCAGTTCACTGAAGCTCTAACAAAAGTTTCTTTGCATAGAACTTCTAACACATTAAAAACTGTCTTTCTGCATTGCAAATAACATTTATTTAATGAGTCAGAAGCATCTTTTCATGTTGGCAAGTTTTTGCTCTTAACATTGAGTTAAGCAACTTTCTCTCAATGAGAGAGAATAATTGCAGCATAGGTGGACTTGATTACTTTTTCATTTGCCCAGAAGCACTAACTCAGCATCACTGTTCACAGAAGATGCAAACGGACAAGGCAGTTCACTGAAGCTCTAACATAAGTTTCAATGCAAAGAACTTCTAACCACATTAAAAACTGTCTTTCTGCATTGCAAATAACATTTCATTCATGAGTCAGAAACATCTTTCATGTTGGCAAGTTTTGCTCTTAACATTGAATTAAGCAACTTTCTCTCACTGAGAGAGAATCATTGCAGCATGCGTGGACTGATTTCTTTTCATATGGCCAGAAGCACTGAATCAGCATAAGTGTTCACAGAAGATGCAAACGGACAAGGCAGTTCACAGAAGCTCTAACATAAGTTTCATGCAAAGAACTTTCTAACACATTAAAAACTGTCTTTCTGCATTGCAAATAAAATTTCATTTCATGAGTCATAAACATCTTCATGTTGGCAAGTTTTACTCTTAATGTTGAATTAAGCAACTTTCTCTCACTGAGAGAGAACATTTGCAGCTTCTGTGGGCCGCGTTCTCTTCATTTGCCCAGAAAGCACTAACTCAGCAGAAGTTATCACAGAAGATGCAAACTGGCAGGGCAGTTCACTGAAGCTCTAACATAAGTTTCAATGCAAAGAACTTCTAACACATTAAAAACTGTCTTTCTGCATTGCAAATAACATTTTATTTAATGAGTCAGAAGCATCTTTCATGTTGGCAAGTTTTGCTCTTAACATTGAATAAGCAACTTTCTCTCACTGAGAGAGAATCATTGCAGCATAGGTGGACTTGATTTCTATTCATATGGCCAGAAAACACTAAATCAGCATAAGTGTTCACAGAAGATGCAAACGGACAAGGCAGTTCACAGAAGCTCTAACATAATTTCAATGCAAAGAACTTCTAACACATTAAAAACTGTCTTCTGCATTGCAAATAACATTTCATTTCATGTGTCATAAACATCTTTCATGTTGGCCACGTTTGGCTCTTAACATTGAATTAAGCAACTTTCTCTCACTGAGAGAGAATCATTGCAGCATAGGTGGACTTGATTTCTATTCATATGGCCAGAAGCACTTAAATCAGCATCCGTGTTCACAGAAGATGCAAACGGTCAAGGCAGTTCACTGAAGCTCTAACATAAGTTTCAATGCAAAGAACTTCTAACACATTAAAAACTGTCTTTCTGCATTGCAAATAACATTTTATTTAATGAGTCAGAAACATCTTTCATGTTGGCAGTTTTGCTCTTAACATTGAATTAAGCAACTTTCTCTCACTGAGGAGAGAATTCATTGCAGCATACGTGGTCTTGATTTCTTTTCATATGGCCAGAAGCACTAAATCAGCATAAGTGTTCACAGAAGATGCAAACGGACAAGGCAGTTCACAGAAGCTCTAACATAAGTTTCAATGCAAAGAACTTCTAACACATTAAAAACTGTCTTTCTGCATTGCAATAACATTTTCATTTCATGAGTCATAAACATCTTTCAATGTTGGCAAGTTTTACTCTTAACGTTGAATTAAGCAACTTTCTCTCAACTGAGAGAGAACATTTGCAGCTATGTGGGCCTGCGTTCTCTTCATTTGCCCAGAAGCACTACTCAGCAGAAGTTATCACAGAATATGCAAACTGGCAGGGCAGTTCACTGAAGCTCTAACATAAGTTTCAATGCAAAGAACTTCTAACACATTAAAAACTGTCTTTCTGCATTGCAAAAAACATTTCATTTCATGAGTCATAAACATCTTTCATGTTGGCAAGTTTTACTCTTAACTGTTGAATTAAGCAACTTTCTCTCACTGAGAGAAACTTTTGCAGCTTATGGGGCCTGCGTTCTCTTCATTTGCCCAGAAGCACTAACTCAGCATAAATGTTCACAGAAGATGCAAACTACCAAGGCAGTTCACTGAAGCTCTAACAAAGTTTCTTTGCGTAGAACTTCTAACACATTAAAAACTGTCTTTGCATTGCAAATAACATTTATTTAATGAGTCAGAAAAATCTTTCATGTTGGCAAGTTTTGCTCTTAAACATTGAATTATACGCAACTTTCTCTCACTGAGAGAGAATCATTGCAGCATACGTGGACTTGATTTCTTTTCATATGGCCAGAAGCACTAAATCAGCATAAGTGTTCACAGAAGAGCCAAACGACAAGGCAATTCAACAGAAGCTCTAACATAAGTTTCAATGCAATGAACTTCTAACACATTAAAAACTGTCTTCTGCATTGCAAATAACATTTCATTTCATGACTCATAAACATCTTTCATGTTGGCAAGTTTTACTCTTAACGTTGAATTAAGCAACTTTATCTCACTGAGAGAAAACCTTTGCAGCTTATGTGGGCCTGCGTTCTCTTCATTTGCCCAGAAGCACTAACTCAGCAGAAGTTATCACAGAAGATGCAAACTGGCAGGGCAGTTCACTGAATCTCTAACATAAGTTTCAATGCAAAGAACTTCTAACACATTAAAAACTGTCTTTCTGCATTGCAAATAACATTTCATTTCATGAGTCATAAACATCTTTCATGTTGGCAAGTTTTACTCTTAAGGTTGAATTAAGCAACTTTCTCTCACTGAGAGAAACTTTTGCAGCTTATGTGGGCCTGCGTTCTCTTCATTTGCCCAGAAGCACTAACTCAGCATAATGTTCACAGAAGATGCAAACTACCAAGGCAGTTCACTGAAGCTCTAACAAAAGTTTCTTTGCGTAGAACTTCTAACACATTAAAAAACTGTCTTTTGCATTGCAAATAACATTTCATTTCATGAGTCATAAAGATCTTTTATGTTGACAAGTTTTACTCCTAACATTGAATGTAGCAACTTCCTCTCACTGAGACAAGCTTGCAGCATAGGTGGACTTGATTTCTTTTCATTTGCCCAGAAGCACTAACTCAGCATCGATGTTCACAGAAGATGCAAACTGGCAAGGCAGTTCACTGAAGCTCTAACAAAAGTTTCTTTGCATAGAACTTCTAACACATTAAAAACTGTCTTTCTGCATTGCAAATAACATTTTATTTAATGAGTCAGAAGCATCTTTCATGTTGGCAAGTTTTTGCTCTTAACATTGAGTTAAGCAACTTTCTCTCACTGAGAGAGAATAATTGCAGCATAGGTGGACTTGATTACTTTTCATTTGCCCAGAAGCACTAACTCAGCATCACTGTTCACAGAAGATGCAAACGGACAAGGCAGTTCACTGAAGCTCTAACATAAGTTTCAATGCAAAGAACTTCTAACACATTAAAAACTGTCTTTCTGCATTGCAAATAACATTTCATTTCATGAGTCAGAAACATCTTTCATGTTGGCAAGTTTTGCTCTTAACATTGAATTAAGCAACTTTCTCTCACTGAGAGAGAATCATTGCAGCATGCGTGGACTTGATTTCTTTTCATATGGCCAGAAGCACTGAATCAGCATAAGTGTTCACAGAAGATGCAAACGGACAAGGCAGTTCACAGAAGCTCTAACATAAGTTTCAATGCAAAGAACTTCTAACACATTAAAAAACTGTCTTTCTGCATTGCAAATAACATTTCATTTCATGAGTCATAAACATCTTTCATGTTGGCAAGTTTACTCTTAATGTTGAATTAAGCAACTTTCTCTCACTGAGAGAGAACATTTGCAGCTTCTGTGGGCCTGCGTTCTCTTCATTTGCCCAGAAGCACTAACTCAGCAGAAGTTATCACAGAAGATGCAAACTGGCAGGGCAGTTCACTGAAGCTCTAACATAAGTTTCAATGCAAAGAACTTCTAACACATTAAAAACTGTCTTTCTGCATTGCAAATAACATTTTATTTAATGAGTCAGAAGCATCTTTCATATTGGCAAGTTTTGCTCTTAACATTGAATTAAGCAACTTTCTCTCACTGAGAGAGAATCATTGCAGCATAGGTGGACTTGATTTCTATTCATATGGCCAGAAACACTAAATCAGCATAAGTGTTCACAGAAGATGCAAACGGACAAGGCAGTTCACAGAAGCTCTAACATAAGTTTCAATGCAAAGAACTTCTAACACATTAAAAACTGTCTTTCTGCATTGCAAATAACATTTCATTTCATGAGTCATAAACATCTTTCATGTTGGCAAGTTTGGCTCTTAACATTGAATTAAGCAACTTTCTCTCACTGAGAGAGAATCATTGCAGCATAGGTGGACTTGATTTCTATTCATATGGCCAGAAGCACTAAATCAGCATCAGTGTTCACAGAAGATGCAAACTGTCAAGGCAGTTCACTGAAGCTCTAACATAAGTTTCAATGCAAAGAACTTCTAACACATTAAAAACTGTCTTTCTGCATTGCAAATAACATTTTATTTAATGAGTCAGAAACATCTTTCATGTTGGCAAGTTTTGCTCTTAACATTGAATTAAGCAACTTTCTCTCACTGAGAGAGAATCATTGCAGCATACGTGGTCTTGATTTCTTTTCATATGGCCAGAAGCACTAAATCAGCATAAGTGTTCACAGAAGATGCAAACGGACAAGGCAGTTCACAGAAGCTCTAACATAAGTTTCAATGCAAAGAACTTCTAACACATTAAAAACTGTCTTTCTGCATTGCAAATAACATTTTCATTTCATGAGTCATAAACATCTTTCATGTTGGCAAGTTTTACTCTTAACGTTGAATTAAGCAACTTTCTCTCACTGAGAGAGAACATTTGCAGCTTATGTGGGCCTGCGTTCTCTTCATTTGCCCAGAAGCACTAACTCAGCAGAAGTTATCACAGAAGATGCAAACTGGCAGGGCAGTTCACTGAAGCTCTAACATAAGTTTCAATGCAAAGAACTTCTAACACATTAAAAACTGTCTTTCTGCATTGCAAAAAACATTTCATTTCATGAGTCATAAACATCTTTCATGTTGGCAAGTTTTACTCTTAACGTTGAATTAAGCAACTTTCTCTCACTGAGAGAAAACTTTTGCAGCTTATGTGGGCCTGCGTTCTCTTCATTTGCCCAGAAGCACTAACTCAGCATAAATGTTCACAGAAGATGCAAACTACCAAGGCAGTTCACTGAAGCTCTAACAAAAGTTTCTTTGCGTAGAACATCTAACACATTAAAAACTGTCTTTTGCATTGCAAATAACATTTTATTTAATGAGTCAGAAACATCTTTCATGTTGGCAAGTTTTGCTCTTAACATTGAATTAAGCAACTTTCTCTCACTGAGAGAGAATCATTGCAGCATACGTGGACTTGATTTCTTTTCATATGGCCAGAAGCACTAAATCAGCATAAGTGTTCACAGAAGAGCCAAACGGACAAGGCAATTCACAGAAGCTCTAACATAAGTTTCAATGCAATGAACTTCTAACACATTAAAAACTTTCTTTCTGCATTGCAAATAACATTTCATTTCATGAGTCATAAACAACATCTTTCATGTTGGCAAGTTTTACTCTTAACGTTGAATTAAGCAACTTTATCTCACTGAGAGAAAACCTTTGCAGCTTATGTGGGCCTGCGTTCTCTTCATTTGCCCAGAAGCACTAACTCAGCAGAAGTTATCACAGAAGATGCAAACTGGCAGGGCAGTTCACTGAAGCTCTAACATAAGTTTCAATGCAAAGAGCTTCTAACACATTAAAAACTGTCTTTCTGCATTGCAAATAACATTTCATTTCATGAGTCATAAACATCTTTCATGTTGGCAAGTTTTACTCTTAAGGTTGAATTAAGCAACTTTCTCTCACTGAGAGAAAACTTTTGCAGCTTATGTGGGCCTGCGTTCTCTTCATTTGCCCAGAAGCACTAACTCAGCATAAATGTTCACAGAAGAGGCAAACTACCAAGGCAGTTCACTGAAGCTCTAACAAAAGTTTCTTTGCGTAGAACTTCTAACACATTAAAAAACTGTCTTTTGCATTGCAAATAACATTTCATTTCATGAGTCATAAAGATCTTTTATGTTGACAAGTTTTACTCCTAACATTGAATGTAGCAACTTCCTCTCACTGAGACAAGCTTTGCAGCATAGGTGGACTTGATTTCTTTTCATTTGCCCAGAAGCACTAACTCAGCATCGATGTTCACAGAAGAGGCAAACTACCAAGGCAGTTCACTGAAGCTCTAACAAAAGTTTCTTTGCGTAGAACTTCTAACACATTAAAAAACTGTCTTTTGCATTGCAAATAACATTTCATTTCATGAGTCATAAAGATCTTTTATGTTGACAAGTTTTACTCCTAACATTGAATGTAGCAACTTCCTCTCACTGAGACAAGCTTTGCAGCATAGGTGGACTTGATTTCTTTTCATTTGCCCAGAAGCACTAACTCAGCATCGATGTTCACAGAAGATGCAAACTGGCAAGGCAGTTCACTGAAGCTCTAACAAAAGTTTCTTTGCATAGAACTTCTAACACATTAAAAACTGTCTTTCTGCATTGCAAATAACATTTTATTTAATGAGTCAGAAGCATCTTTCATGTTGGCAAGTTTTGCTCTTAACATTGAGTTAAGCAACTTTCTCTCACTGAGAGAGAATCATTGCAGCATAGGTGGACTTGATTACTTTTCATTTGCCCAGAAGCACTAACTCAGCATCAGTGTTCACAGAAGATGCAAACGGACAAGGCAGTTCACTGAAGCTTTAACATAAGTTTCAATGCAAAGAACTTCTAACACATTAAAAACTGTCTTTCTGCATTGCAAATAACATTTATTTAATGAGTCAGAAACATCTTTCATGTTGGCAAGTTTTACTCTTAACGTTGAATTAAGCAACTTTCTCTCACTGAGAGAGAACATTTGCAGCTTATGTGGGCCTGCGTTCTCTTCATTTGCCCAGAAGCACTAACTCAGCAGAAGTTATCACAGAAAATGCAAACTGGCAGGGCAGTTCACTGAAGCTCTAACATAAGTTTCAATGCAAAGAACTTCTAACACATTAAAAACTGTCTTTCTGCATTGCAAATAACATTTTATTTAATGAGTCAGAAACATCTTTCATGTTGGCAAGTTTTGCTCTTAACATTGAATTAAGCAACTTTCTCTCACTGAGAGAGAATCATTGCAGCATAGGTGGACTTGATTTCTATTCATATGGCCAGAAGCACTAAATCAGCATAAGTGTTCACAGAAGATGCAAACGGACAAGGCAGTTCACAGAAGCTCTAACATAAGTTTCAATGCAAAGAACTTCTAACACATTAAAAACTGTCTTTCTGCATTGCAAATAACATTTCATTTCATGAGTCATAAACATCTTTCATGTTGGCCAGTTTGGCTCTTAACATTGAATTAAGCAACTTTCTCTCACTGAGAGAAAACCTTTGCAGCTTATGTGGGCCTGCGTTATCTTCATTTGACCACAAGCACTAACTCAGCATAAATGTTCACAGAAGATGCAAACGGACAAGGCAGTTCACAGAAGCTCTAACATAAGTTTCAATGCAAAGAACTTCTAACACATTAAAAACTGTCTTTCTGCATTGCAAATAACATTTTATTTAATGAGTCAGAAACATCTTTCATGTTGGCAAGTTTTGCTCTTAATATTGAATTAAGCAACTTTCTCTCACTGAGAGAGAATCATTGCAGCATAGGTGGACTTGATTTCTTTTCATGTGGCCAGAAGCACTAACTCAGCATAAATGTTCACAGAAGATGCAAACTACCAAGGCAGTTCACTGAAGCTCTAACAAAAGTTTCTTTGCGTAGAACTTCTAACACATTAAAAACTGTCTTTTGCATTGCAAATAACATTTTATTTAATGAGTCAGAAAAATCTTTCATGTTGGCAAGTTTTGCTCTTAACATTGAATTAAGCAACTTTCTCTCACTGAGAGAGAATCATTGCAGCATACGTGGACTTGATTTCTTTTCATATGGCCAGAAGCACTAAATCAGCATAAGTGTTCACAGAAGAGCCAAACGGACAAGGCAATTCACAGAAGCTCTAACATAAGTTTCAATGCAATGAACTTCTAACACATTAAAAACTGTCTTTCTGCATTGCAAATAACATTTCATTTCATGACTCATAAACATCTTTCATGTTGGCAAGTTTACTCTTAACGTTGAATTAAGCAACTTTATCTCACTGAGAGAAAACCTTTGCAGCTTATGTGGGCCTGCGTTCTCTTCATTTGCCCAGAAGCACTAACTCAGCAGAAGTTATCACAGAAGATGCAAACTGGCAGGGCAGTTCACTGAATCTCTAACATAAGTTTCAATGCAAAGAACTTCTAACACATTAAAAACTGTCTTTCTGCATTGCAAATAACATTTCATTTCATGAGTCATAAACATCTTTCATGTTGGCAAGTTTTACTCTTAAGGTTGAATTAAGCAACTTTCTCTCACTGAGAGAAAACTTTTGCAGCTTATGTGGGCCTGCGTTCTCTTCATTTGCCCAGAAGCACTAACTCAGCATAAATGTTCACAGAAGATGCAAACTACCAAGGCAGTTCACTGAAGCTCTAACAAAAGTTTCTTTGCGTAGAACTTCTAACACATTAAAAAACTGTCTTTTGCATTGCAAATAACATTTCATTTCATGAGTCATAAAGATCTTTTATGTTGACAAGTTTTACTCCTAACATTGAATGTAGCAACTTCCTCTCACTGAGACAAGCTTTGCAGCATAGGTGGACTTGATTTCTTTTCATTTGCCCAGAAGCACTAACTCAGCATCGATGTTCACAGAAGATGCAAACTGGCAAGGCAGTTCACTGAAGCTCTAACAAAAGTTTCTTTGCATAGAACTTCTAACACATTAAAAACTGTCTTTCTGCATTGCAAATAACATTTTATTTAATGAGTCAGAAGCATCTTTCATGTTGGCAAGTTTTGCTCTTAACATTGAGTTAAGCAACTTTCTCTCACTGAGAGAGAATAATTGCAGCATAGGTGGACTTGATTACTTTTCATTTGCCCAGAAGCACTAACTCAGCATCACTGTTCACAGAAGATGCAAACGGACAAGGCAGTTCACTGAAGCTCTAACATAAGTTTCAATGCAAAGAACTTCTAACACATTAAAAACTGTCTTTCTGCATTGCAAATAACATTTCATTTCATGAGTCAGAAACATCTTTCATGTTGGCAAGTTTTGCTCTTAACATTGAATTAAGCAACTTTCTCTCACTGAGAGAGAATCATTGCAGCATGCGTGGACTTGATTTCTTTTCATATGGCCAGAAGCACTGAATCAGCATAAGTGTTCACAGAAGATGCAAACGGACAAGGCAGTTCACAGAAGCTCTAACATAAGTTTCAATGCAAAGAACTTCTAACACATTAAAAACTGTCTTTCTGCATTGCAAATAACATTTCATTTCATGAGTCATAAACATCTTTCATGTTGGCAAGTTTTACTCTTAATGTTGAATTAAGCAACTTTCTCTCACTGAGAGAGAACATTTGCAGCTTCTGTGGGCCTGCGTTCTCTTCATTTGCCCAGAAGCACTAACTCAGCAGAAGTTATCACAGAAGATGCAAACTGGCAGGGCAGTTCACTGAAGCTCTAACATAAGTTTCAATGCAAAGAACTTCTAACACATTAAAAACTGTCTTTCTGCATTGCAAATAACATTTTATTTAATGAGTCAGAAGCATCTTTCATATTGGCAAGTTTTGCTCTTAACATTGAATTAAGCAACTTTCTCTCACTGAGAGAGAATCATTGCAGCATAGGTGGACTTGATTTCTATTCATATGGCCAGAAACACTAAATCAGCATAAGTGTTCACAGAAGATGCAAACGGACAAGGCAGTTCACAGAAGCTCTAACATAAGTTTCAATGCAAAGAACTTCTAACACATTAAAAACTGTCTTTCTGCATTGCAAATAACATTTCATTTCATGAGTCATAAACATCTTTCATGTTGGCAAGTTTGGCTCTTAACATTGAATTAAGCAACTTTCTCTCACTGAGAGAGAATCATTGCAGCATAGGTGGACTTGATTTCTATTCATATGGCCAGAAGCACTAAATCAGCATCAGTGTTCACAGAAGATGCAAACGGTCAAGGCAGTTCACTGAAGCTCTAACATAAGTTTCAATGCAAAGAACTTCTAACACATTAAAAACTGTCTTTCTGCATTGCAAATAACATTTTATTTAATGAGTCAGAAACATCTTTCATGTTGGCAAGTTTTGCTCTTAACATTGAATTAAGCAACTTTCTCTCACTGAGAGAGAATCATTGCAGCATACGTGGTCTTGATTTCTTTTCATATGGCCAGAAGCACTAAATCAGCATAAGTGTTCACAGAAGATGCAAACGGACAAGGCAGTTCACAGAAGCTCTAACATAAGTTTCAATGCAAAGAACTTCTAACACATTAAAAACTGTCTTTCTGCATTGCAAATAACATTTTCATTTCATGAGTCATAAACATCTTTCATGTTGGCAAGTTTTACTCTTAACGTTGAATTAAGCAACTTTCTCTCACTGAGAGAGAACATTTGCAGCTTATGTGGGCCTGCGTTCTCTTCATTTGCCCAGAAGCACTAACTCAGCAGAAGTTATCACAGAAGATGCAAACTGGCAGGGCAGTTCACTGAAGCTCTAACATAAGTTTCAATGCAAAGAACTTCTAACACATTAAAAACTGTCTTTCTGCATTGCAAAAAACATTTCATTTCATGAGTCATAAACATCTTTCATGTTGGCAAGTTTTACTCTTAACGTTGAATTAAGCAACTTTCTCTCACTGAGAGAAAACTTTTGCAGCTTATGTGGGCCTGCGTTCTCTTCATTTGCCCAGAAGCACTAACTCAGCATAAATGTTCACAGAAGATGCAAACTACCAAGGCAGTTCACTGAAGCTCTAACAAAAGTTTCTTTGCGTAGAACATCTAACACATTAAAAACTGTCTTTTGCATTGCAAATAACATTTTATTTAATGAGTCAGAAACATCTTTCATGTTGGCAAGTTTTGCTCTTAACATTGAATTAAGCAACTTTCTCTCACTGAGAGAGAATCATTGCAGCATACGTGGACTTGATTTCTTTTCATATGGCCAGAAGCACTAAATCAGCATAAGTGTTCACAGAAGAGCCAAACGGACAAGGCAATTCACAGAAGCTCTAACATAAGTTTCAATGCAATGAACTTCTAACACATTAAAAACTTTCTTTCTGCATTGCAAATAACATTTCATTTCATGAGTCATAAACAACATCTTTCATGTTGGCAAGTTTTACTCTTAACGTTGAATTAAGCAACTTTATCTCACTGAGAGAAAACCTTTGCAGCTTATGTGGGCCTGCGTTCTCTTCATTTGCCCAGAAGCACTAACTCAGCAGAAGTTATCACAGAAGATGCAAACTGGCAGGGCAGTTCACTGAAGCTCTAACATAAGTTTCAATGCAAAGAGCTTCTAACACATTAAAAACTGTCTTTCTGCATTGCAAATAACATTTCATTTCATGAGTCATAAACATCTTTCATGTTGGCAAGTTTTACTCTTAAGGTTGAATTAAGCAACTTTCTCTCACTGAGAGAAAACTTTTGCAGCTTATGTGGGCCTGCGTTCTCTTCATTTGCCCAGAAGCACTAACTCAGCATAAATGTTCACAGAAGAGGCAAACTACCAAGGCAGTTCACTGAAGCTCTAACAAAAGTTTCTTTGCGTAGAACTTCTAACACATTAAAAAACTGTCTTTTGCATTGCAAATAACATTTCATTTCATGAGTCATAAAGATCTTTTATGTTGACAAGTTTTACTCCTAACATTGAATGTAGCAACTTCCTCTCACTGAGACAAGCTTTGCAGCATAGGTGGACTTGATTTCTTTTCATTTGCCCAGAAGCACTAACTCAGCATCGATGTTCACAGAAGAGGCAAACTACCAAGGCAGTTCACTGAAGCTCTAACAAAAGTTTCTTTGCGTAGAACTTCTAACACATTAAAAAACTGTCTTTTGCATTGCAAATAACATTTCATTTCATGAGTCATAAAGATCTTTTATGTTGACAAGTTTTACTCCTAACATTGAATGTAGCAACTTCCTCTCACTGAGACAAGCTTTGCAGCATAGGTGGACTTGATTTCTTTTCATTTGCCCAGAAGCACTAACTCAGCATCGATGTTCACAGAAGATGCAAACTGGCAAGGCAGTTCACTGAAGCTCTAACAAAAGTTTCTTTGCATAGAACTTCTAACACATTAAAAACTGTCTTTCTGCATTGCAAATAACATTTTATTTAATGAGTCAGAAGCATCTTTCATGTTGGCAAGTTTTGCTCTTAACATTGAGTTAAGCAACTTTCTCTCACTGAGAGAGAATCATTGCAGCATAGGTGGACTTGATTACTTTTCATTTGCCCAGAAGCACTAACTCAGCATCAGTGTTCACAGAAGATGCAAACGGACAAGGCAGTTCACTGAAGCTTTAACATAAGTTTCAATGCAAAGAACTTCTAACACATTAAAAACTGTCTTTCTGCATTGCAAA
Organism: allo-octoploid hybrid of Carassius auratus x Cyprinus carpio; assembly: GCA_024542945.1. NCBI lineage: Eukaryota > Metazoa > Chordata > Actinopteri > Cypriniformes > allo-octoploid hybrid of Carassius auratus x Cyprinus carpio. Next base: position 20,092 of record JANHFF010002204.1, read on the forward strand.
TAACATTTTATTTAATGAGTCAGAAACATCTTTCATGTTGGCAAGTTTTACTCTTAACGTTGAATTAAGCAACTTTCTCTCACTGAGAGAGAACATTTGCAGCTTATGTGGGCCTGCGTTCTCTTCATTTGCCCAGAAGCACTAACTCAGCAGAAGTTATCACAGAAAATGCAAACTGGCAGGGCAGTTCACTGAAGCTCTAACATAAGTTTCAATGCAAAGAACTTCTAACACATTAAAAACTGTCTTTCTGCATTGCAAATAACATTTTATTTAATGAGTCAGAAACATCTTTCATGTTGGCAAGTTTTGCTCTTAACATTGAATTAAGCAACTTTCTCTCACTGAGAGAGAATCATTGCAGCATAGGTGGACTTGATTTCTATTCATATGGCCAGAAGCACTAAATCAGCATAAGTGTTCACAGAAGATGCAAACGGACAAGGCAGTTCACAGAAGCTCTAACATAAGTTTCAATGCAAAGAACTTCTAACACATTAAAAACTGTCTTTCTGCATTGCAAATAACATTTCATTTCATGAGTCATAAACATCTTTCATGTTGGCCAGTTTGGCTCTTAACATTGAATTAAGCAACTTTCTCTCACTGAGAGAAAACCTTTGCAGCTTATGTGGGCCTGCGTTATCTTCATTTGACCACAAGCACTAACTCAGCATAAATGTTCACAGAAGATGCAAACGGACAAGGCAGTTCACAGAAGCTCTAACATAAGTTTCAATGCAAAGAACTTCTAACACATTAAAAACTGTCTTTCTGCATTGCAAATAACATTTTATTTAATGAGTCAGAAACATCTTTCATGTTGGCAAGTTTTGCTCTTAATATTGAATTAAGCAACTTTCTCTCACTGAGAGAGAATCATTGCAGCATAGGTGGACTTGATTTCTTTTCATGTGGCCAGAAGCACTAAATCAGCATAAGTGTTCACAGAAGATGCAAACCGACAAGGCAGTTCACAGAAGCTCTAACATAAGTTTCAATGCAAAGAACTTCTAACACATTAAAAACTGTCTTTCTGCATTGCAAATAACATTTCATTTCATGAGTCAGAAACATCTTTCATGTTGGCAAGTTTTGCTCTTAACATTGAATTAAGCAACTTTCTCTCACTGAGAGAGAATCATTGCAGCATGCGTGGACTTGATTTCTTTTCATATGGCCAGAAGCACTGAATCAGCATAAGTGTTCACAGAAGATGCAAACGGACAAGGCAGTTCACAGAAGCTCTAACATAAGTTTCAATGCAAAGAACTTCTAACACATTAAAAACTGTCTTTCTGCATTGCAAATAACATTTCATTTCATGAGTCATAAACATCTTTCATGTTGGCAAGTTTTACTCTTAACGTTGAATTAAGCAACTTTCTCTCACTGAGAGAGAACATTTGCAGCTTATGTGGGCCTGCGTTCTCTTCATTTGCCCAGAAGCACTAACTCAGCAGAAGTTATCACAGAAGATGCAAACTGGCAGGGCAGTTCACTGAAGCTCTAACATAAGTTTCAATGCAAAGAACTTCTAACACATTAAAAACTGTCTTTCTGCATTGCAAAAAACATTTCATTTCATGAGTCATAAACATCTTTCATGTTGGCAAGTTTTACTCTTAACGTTGAATTAAGCAACTTTCTCTCACTGAGAGAAAACTTTTGCAGCTTATGTGGGCCTGCGTTCTCTTCATTTGCCCAGAAGCACTAACTCAGCATAAATGTTCACAGAAGATGCAAACTACCAAGGCAGTTCACTGAAGCTCTAACAAAAGTTTCTTTGCGTAGAACTTCTAACACATTAAAAACTGTCTTTTGCATTGCAAATAACATTTTATTTAATGAGTCAGAAACATCTTTCATGTTGGCAAGTTTTGCTCTTAACATTGAATTAAGCAACTTTCTCTCACTGAGAGAGAATCATTGCAGCATACGTGGACTTGATTTCTTTTCATATGGCCAGAAGCACTAAATCAGCATAAGTGTTCACAGAAGAGCCAAACGGACAAGGCAATTCACAGAAGCTCTAACATAAGTTTCAATGCAATGAACTTCTAACACATTAAAAACTTTCTTTCTGCATTGCAAATAACATTTCATTTCATGAGTCATAAACAACATCTTTCATGTTGGCAAGTTTTACTCTTAACGTTGAATTAAGCAACTTTATCTCACTGAGAGAAAACCTTTGCAGCTTATGTGGGCCTGCGTTCTCTTCATTTGCCCAGAAGCACTAACTCAGCAGAAGTTATCACAGAAGATGCAAACTGGCAGGGCAGTTCACTGAAGCTCTAACATAAGTTTCAATGCAAAGAGCTTCTAACACATTAAAAACTGTCTTTCTGCATTGCAAATAACATTTCATTTCATGAGTCATAAACATCTTTCATGTTGGCAAGTTTTACTCTTAAGGTTGAATTAAGCAACTTTCTCTCACTGAGAGAAAACTTTTGCAGCTTATGTGGGCCTGCGTTCTCTTCATTTGCCCAGAAGCACTAACTCAGCATAAATGTTCACAGAAGAGGCAAACTACCAAGGCAGTTCACTGAAGCTCTAACAAAAGTTTCTTTGCGTAGAACTTCTAACACATTAAAAAACTGTCTTTTGCATTGCAAATAACATTTCATTTTATGAGTCATAAAGATCTTTTATGTTGACAAGTTTTACTCCTAACATTGAATGTAGCAACTTCCTCTCACTGAGACAAGCTTTGCAGCATAGGTGGACTTGATTTCTTTTCATTTGCCCAGAAGCACTAACTCAGCATCGATGTTCACAGAAGATGCAAACTGGCAAGGCAGTTCACTGAAGCTCTAACAAAAGTTTCTTTGCATAGAACTTCTAACACATTAAAAACTGTCTTTCTGCATTGCAAATAACATTTTATTTAATGAGTCAGAAGCATCTTTCATGTTGGCAAGTTTTGCTCTTAACATTGAGTTAAGCAACTTTCTCTCACTGAGAGAGAATCATTGCAGCATAGGTGGACTTGATTACTTTTCATTTGCCCAGAAGCACTAACTCAGCATCAGTGTTCACAGAAGATGCAAACGGACAAGGCAGTTCACTGAAGCTTTAACATAAGTTTCAATGCAAAGAACTTCTAACACATTAAAAACTGTCTTTCTGCATTGCAAATAACATTTTATTTAATGAGTCAGAAACATCTTTCATGTTGGCAAGTTTTACTCTTAACGTTGAATTAAGCAACTTTCTCTCACTGAGAGAGAACATTTGCAGCTTATGTGGGCCTGCGTTCTCTTCATTTGCCCAGAAGCACTAACTCAGCAGAAGTTATCACAGAAAATGCAAACTGGCAGGGCAGTTCACTGAAGCTCTAACATAAGTTTCAATGCAAAGAACTTCTAACACATTAAAAACTGTCTTTCTGCATTGCAAATAACATTTTATTTAATGAGTCAGAAACATCTTTCATGTTGGCAAGTTTTGCTCTTAACATTGAATTAAGCAACTTTCTCTCACTGAGAGAGAATCATTGCAGCATAGGTGGACTTGATTTCTATTCATATGGCCAGAAGCACTAAATCAGCATAAGTGTTCACAGAAGATGCAAACGGACAAGGCAGTTCACAGAAGCTCTAACATAAGTTTCAATGCAAAGAACTTCTAACACATTAAAAACTGTCTTTCTGCATTGCAAATAACATTTCATTTCATGAGTCATAAACATCTTTCATGTTGGCCAGTTTGGCTCTTAACATTGAATTAAGCAACTTTCTCTCACTGAGAGAAAACCTTTGCAGCTTATGTGGGCCTGCGTTATCTTCATTTGACCAGAAGCACTAACTCAGCATAAATGTTCACAGAAGATGCAAACGGACAAGGCAGTTCACAGAAGCTCTAACATAAGTTTCAATGCAAAGAACTTCTAACACATTAAAAACTGTCTTTCTGCATTGCAAATAACATTTTATTTAATGAGTCAGAAACATCTTTCATGTTGGCAAGTTTTGCTCTTAATATTGAATTAAGCAACTTTCTCTCACTGAGAGAGAATCATTGCAGCATAGGTGGACTTGATTTCTTTTCATGTGGCCAGAAGCACTAAATCAGCATAAGTGTTCACAGAAGATGCAAACCGACAAGGCAGTTCACAGAAGCTCTAACATAAGTTTCAATGCAAAGAACTTCTAACACATTAAAAACTGTCTTTCTGCATTGCAAATAACATTTCATTTCATGAGTCAGAAACATCTTTCATGTTGGCAAGTTTTGCTCTTAACATTGAATTAAGCAACTTTCTCTCACTGAGAGAGAATCATTGCAGCATGCGTGGACTTGATTTCTTTTCATATGGCCAGAAGCACTGAATCAGCATAAGTGTTCACAGAAGATGCAAACGGACAAGGCAGTTCACAGAAGCTCTAACATAAGTTTCAATGCAAAGAACTTCTAACACATTAAAAACTGTCTTTCTGCATTGCAAATAACATTTCATTTCATGAGTCATAAACATCTTTCATGTTGGCAAGTTTTACTCTTAACGTTGAATTAAGCAACTTTCTCTCACTGAGAGAGAACATTTGCAGCTTCTGTGGGCCTGCGTTCTCTTCATTTGCCCAGAAGCACTAACTCAGCAGAAGTTATCACAGAAGATGCAAACTGGCAGGGCAGTTCACTGAAGCTCTAACATAAGTTTCAATGCAAAGAACTTCTAACACATTAAAAACTGTCTTTCTGCATTGCAAATAACATTTTATTTAATGAGTCAGAAGCATCTTTCATGTTGGCAAGTTTTGCTCTTAACATTGAATTAAGCAACTTTCTCTCACTGAGAGAGAATCATTGCAGCATAGGTGGACTTGATTTCTATTCATATGGCCAGAAACACTAAATCAGCATAAGTGTTCACAGAAGATGCAAACGGACAAGGCAGTTCACAGAAGCTCTAACATAAGTTTCAATGCAAAGAACTTCTAACACATTAAAAACTGTCTTTCTGCATTGCAAATAACATTTCATTTCATGAGTCATAAACATCTTTCATGTTGGCAAGTTTGGATCTTAACATTGAATTAAGCAACTTTCTCTCACTGAGAGAGAATCATTGCAGCATAGGTGGACTTGATTTCTATTCATATGGCCAGAAGCACTAAATCAGCATCAGTGTTCACAGAAGATGCAAACGGACAAGGCAGTTCACTGAAGCTCTAACATAAGTTTCAATGCAAAGAACTTCTAACACATTAAAAACTGTCTTTCTGCATTGCAAATAACATTTTATTTAATGAGTCAGAAACATCTTTCATGTTGGCAAGTTTTGCTCTTAACATTGAATTAAGCAACTTTCTCTCACTGAGAGAGAATCATTGCAGCATACGTGGTCTTGATTTCTTTTCATATGGCCAGAAGCACTAAATCAGCATAAGTGTTCACAGAAGATGCAAACGGTCAAGGCAGTTCACTGAAGCTCTAACATAAGTTTCAATGCAAAGAACTTCTAACACATTAAAAACTGTCTTTCTGCATTGCAAATAACATTTTATTTAATGAGTCAGAAACATCTTTCATGTTGGCAAGTTTTGCTCTTAACATTGAATTAAGCAACTTTCTCTCACTGAGAGAGAATCATTGCAGCATACGTGGTCTTGATTTCTTTTCATATGGCCAGAAGCACTAAATCAGCATAAGTGTTCACAGAAGATGCAAACGGACAAGGCAGTTCACAGAAGCTCTAACATAAGTTTCAATGCAAAGAACTTCTAACACATTAAAAACTGTCTTTCTGCATTGCAAATAACATTTTCATTTCATGAGTCATAAACATCTTTCATGTTGGCAAGTTTTACTCTTAACGTTGAATTAAGCAACTTTCTCTCACTGAGAGAGAACATTTGCAGCTTATGTGGGCCTGCGTTCTCTTCATTTGCCCAGAAGCACTAACTCAGCAGAAGTTATCACAGAAGATGCAAACTGGCAGGGCAGTTCACTGAAGCTCTAACATAAGTTTCAATGCAAAGAACTTCTAACACATTAAAAACTGTCTTTCTGCATTGCAAAAAACATTTCATTTCATGAGTCATAAACATCTTTCATGTTGGCAAGTTTTACTCTTAACGTTGAATTAAGCAACTTTCTCTCACTGAGAGAAAACTTTTGCAGCTTATGTGGGCCTGCGTTCTCTTCATTTGCCCAGAAGCACTAACTCAGCATAAATGTTCACAGAAGATGCAAACTACCAAGGCAGTTCACTGAAGCTCTAACAAAAGTTTCTTTGCGTAGAACTTCTAACACATTAAAAACTGTCTTTTGCATTGCAAATAACATTTTATTTAATGAGTCAGAAAAATCTTTCATGTTGGCAAGTTTTGCTCTTAACATTGAATTAAGCAACTTTCTCTCACTGAGAGAGAATCATTGCAGCATACGTGGACTTGATTTCTTTTCATATGGCCAGAAGCACTAAATCAGCATAAGTGTTCACAGAAGAGCCAAACGGACAAGGCAATTCACAGAAGCTCTAACATAAGTTTCAATGCAATGAACTTCTAACACATTAAAAACTGTCTTTCTGCATTGCAAATAACATTTCATTTCATGAGTCATAAACATCTTTCATGTTGGCAAGTTTTACTCTTAACGTTGAATTAAGCAACTTTATCTCACTGAGAGAAAACCTTTGCAGCTTATGTGGGCCTGCGTTCTCTTCATTTGCCCAGAAGCACTAACTCAGCAGAAGTTATCACAGAAGATGCAAACTGGCAGGGCAGTTCACTGAATCTCTAACATAAGTTTCAATGCAAAGAACTTCTAACACATTAAAAACTGTCTTTCTGCATTGCAAATAACATTTCATTTCATGAGTCATAAACATCTTTCATGTTGGCAAGTTTTACTCTTAAGGTTGAATTAAGCAACTTCCTCTCACTGAGACAAGCTTTGCAGCATAGGTGGACTTGATTTCTTTTCATTTGCCCAGATGCACTAACTCAGCATCGATGTTCACAGAAGATGCAAACTGGCAAGGCAGTTCACTGAAGCTCTAACATAAGTTTCAATGCAAAGAACTTCTAACACATTAAAAACTGTCTTTCTGCATTGCAAATAACATTTCATTTCATGAGTCATAAACATCTTTCATGTTGGCAAGTTTTACTCTTAAGGTTGAATTAAGCAACTTTCTCTCACTGAGAGAAAACTTTTGCAGCTTATGTGGGCCTGCGTTCTCTTCATTTGCCCAGAAGCACTAACTCAGCATAAATGTTCACAGAAGAGGCAAACTACCAAGGCAGTTCACTGAAGCTCTAACAAAAGTTTCTTTGCGTAGAACTTCTAACACATTAAAAAACTGTCTTTTGCATTGCAAATAACATTTCATTTCATGAGTCATAAAGATCTTTTATGTTGACAAGTTTTACTCCTAACATTGAATGTAGCAACTTCCTCTCACTGAGACAAGCTTTGCAGCATAGGTGGACTTGATTTCTTTTCATTTGCCCAGAAGCACTAACTCAGCATCGATGTTCACAGAAGATGCAAACTGGCAAGGCAGTTCACTGAAGCTCTAACAAAAGTTTCTTTGCATAGAACTTCTAACACATTAAAAACTGTCTTTCTGCATTGCAAATAACATTTTATTTAATGAGTCAGAAGCATCTTTCATGTTGGCAAGTTTTGCTCTTAACATTGAGTTAAGCAACTTTCTCTCACTGAGAGAGAATCATTGCAGCATAGGTGGACTTGATTACTTTTCATTTGCCCAGAAGCACTAACTCAGCATCAGTGTTCACAGAAGATGCAAACGGACAAGGCAGTTCACTGAAGCTTTAACATAAGTTTCAATGCAAAGAACTTCTAACACATTAAAAACTGTCTTTCTGCATTGCAAATAACATTTTATTTAATGAGTCAGAAACATCTTTCATGTTGGCAAGTTTTGCTCTTAACATTGAATTAAGCAACTTTCTCTCACTGAGAGAGAATCATTGCAGCATACGTGGTCTTGATTTCTTTTCATATGGCCAGAAGCACTAAATCAGCATAAGTGTTCACAGAAGATGCAAACGGACAAGGCAGTTCACAGAAGCTCTAACATAAGTTTCAATGCAAAGAACTTCTAACACATTAAAAACTGTCTTTCTGCATTGCAAATAACATTTCATTTCATGAGTCATAAACATCTTTCATGTTGGCAAGTTTTACTCTTAACGTTGAATTAAGCAACTTTCTCTCACTGAGAGAGAACATTTGCAGCTTATGTGGGCCTGCGTTCTCTTCATTTGCCCAGAAGCACTAACTCAGCAGAAGTTATCACAGAAAATGCAAACTGGCAGGGCAGTTCACTGAAGCTCTAACATAAGTTTCAATGCAAAGAACTTCTAACACATTAAAAACTGTCTTTCTGCATTGCAAATAACATTTTATTTAATGAGTCAGAAACATCTTTCATGTTGGCAAGTTTTGCTCTTAACATTGAATTAAGCAACTTTCTCTCACTGAGAGAGAATCATTGCAGCATAGGTGGACTTGATTTCTATTCATATGGCCAGAAGCACTAAATCAGCATAAGTGTTCACAGAAGATGCAAACGGACAAGGCAGTTCACAGAAGCTCTAACATAAGTTTCAATGCAAAGAACTTCTAACACATTAAAAACTGTCTTTCTGCATTGCAAATAACATTTCATTTCATGAGTCATAAACATCTTTCATGTTGGCCAGTTTGGCTCTTAACATTGAATTAAGCAACTTTCTCTCACTGAGAGAAAACCTTTGCAGCTTATGTGGGCCTGCGTTATCTTCATTTGACCAGAAGCACTAACTCAGCATAAATGTTCACAGAAGATGCAAACGGACAAGGCAGTTCACAGAAGCTCTAACATAAGTTTCAATGCAAAGAACTTCTAACACATTAAAAACTGTCTTTCTGCATTGCAAATAACATTTTATTTAATGAGTCAGAAACATCTTTCATGTTGGCAAGTTTTGCTCTTAATATTGAATTAAGCAACTTTCTCTCACTGAGAGAGAATCATTGCAGCATAGGTGGACTTGATTTCTTTTCATGTGGCCAGAAGCACTAAATCAGCATAAGTGTTCACAGAAGATGCAAACCGACAAGGCAGTTCACAGAAGCTCTAACATAAGTTTCAATGCAAAGAACTTCTAACACATTAAAAACTGTCTTTCTGCATTGCAAATAACATTTCATTTCATGAGTCAGAAACATCTTTCATGTTGGCAAGTTTTGCTCTTAACATTGAATTAAGCAACTTTCTCTCACTGAGAGAGAATCATTGCAGCATGCGTGGACTTGATTTCTTTTCATATGGCCAGAAGCACTGAATCAGCATAAGTGTTCACAGAAGATGCAAACGGACAAGGCAGTTCACAGAAGCTCTAACATAAGTTTCAATGCAAAGAACTTCTAACACATTAAAAACTGTCTTTCTGCATTGCAAATAACATTTCATTTCATGAGTCATAAACATCTTTCATGTTGGCAAGTTTTACTCTTAACGTTGAATTAAGCAACTTTCTCTCACTGAGAGAGAACATTTGCAGCTTCTGTGGGCCTGCGTTCTCTTCATTTGCCCAGAAGCACTAACTCAGCAGAAGTTATCACAGAAGATGCAAACTGGCAGGGCAGTTCACTGAAGCTCTAACATAAGTTTCAATGCAAAGAACTTCTAACACATTAAAAACTGTCTTTCTGCATTGCAAATAACATTTTATTTAATGAGTCAGAAGCATCTTTCATGTTGGCAAGTTTTGCTCTTAACATTGAATTAAGCAACTTTCTCTCACTGAGAGAGAATCATTGCAGCATAGGTGGACTTGATTTCTATTCATATGGCCAGAAACACTAAATCAGCATAAGTGTTCACAGAAGATGCAAACGGACAAGGCAGTTCACAGAAGCTCTAACATAAGTTTCAATGCAAAGAACTTCTAACACATTAAAAACTGTCTTTCTGCATTGCAAATAACATTTCATTTCATGAGTCATAAACATCTTTCATGTTGGCAAGTTTGGCTCTTAACATTGAATTAAGCAACTTTCTCTCACTGAGAGAGAATCATTGCAGCATAGGTGGACTTGATTTCTATTCATATGGCCAGAAGCACTAAATCAGCATCAGTGTTCACAGAAGATGCAAACGGACAAGGCAGTTCACTGAAGCTCTAACATAAGTTTCAATGCAAAGAACTTCTAACACATTAAAAACTGTCTTTCTGCATTGCAAATAACATTTTATTTAATGAGTCAGAAACATCTTTCATGTTGGCAAGTTTTGCTCTTAACATTGAATTAAGCAACTTTCTCTCACTGAGAGAGAATCATTGCAGCATACGTGGTCTTGATTTCTTTCATATGGCCAGAAGCACTAAATCAGCATAAGTGTTCACAGAAGATGCAAACGGACAAGGCAGTTCACAGAAGCTCTAACATAAGTTTCAATGCAAAGAACTTCTAACACATTAAAAACTGTCTTTCTGCATTGCAAATAACATTTTCATTTCATGAGTCATAAACATCTTTCATGTTGGCAAGTTTTACTCTTAACGTTGAATTAAGCAACTTTCTCTCACTGAGAGAGAACATTTGCAGCTTATGTGGGCCTGCGTTCTCTTCATTTGCCCAGAAGCACTAACTCAGCATAAGTTATCACAGAAGATGCAAACTGGCAGGGCAGTTCACTGAAGCTCTAACATAAGTTTCAATGCAAAGAACTTCTAACACATTAAAACTGTCTTTCTGCATTGCAAAAACATTTCAGTTCATGAGTCATAAACATCTTTCATGTTGGCAAGTTTTACTCTTAACGTTGAATTAAGCAACTTTCTCTCACTGAGAGAAACTTTTGCAGCTTATGTGGGCCTGCGTTCTCTTCATTTGCCCAGAAGCACTAACTCAGCATTAAATGTTCACAGAAGATGCAAACTACCAAGGCAGTTCACTGAAGCTCTAACAAAGTTTCTTTGCGTAGAACTTCTAACACATTAAAACTGTCTTTTGCATTGCAAATAACATTTTATTTAATGAGTCAGAAAAATCTTTCATGTTGGCAAGTTTTGCTCTTAACATTGAATTAAGCAACTTTCTCTCACTGAGAGAGAAGCTTTGCAGTATATGTGGCAATGAGTTCTCTTCATTTGACCTAGAAGCACTAACTCAGCATTAGTGTTCACAGAAGCTGTAAACTGACAAGGCTGTTACTGAATCTCTAACATTAAGTTTCTGTGCATAGAACTACTAACACATTGAAAACTGTCTTTCTGCATTGCAAATAACATTTCAGTTCATGAGTCAGAAAAATCTTTCATGTTTGCAAGTTTTGCTCTTAACGTTGAAATAAGCAACTTTCTCTCACTGAGAGAGAAGCTTTGCAGTATATGTGGCCTTGAGTTCTCTTCATTTGCCTAGAACCACTAACTCTGCATTAGTGTTCACAGAAGCTGTAAACTGACAAGGCTGCTCTACTGAATCTCTAACATAAGTTTCTGTGCACAGAACTACTAACACATTGAAAACTGTCTTTCTGCATTGCAAATAACATTTCAGTTCATGAGTCAGAAAAATCTTTCATGTTTGCAAGTTTTGCTCTTAACGTTGAATTAAGCAACTTTCTCTCACTGAGAGAGAAGCTTTTGCAGCTTATGTGGGCCTGCGTTCTCTTCATTTGCCCAGAAGCACTAACTCAGCATTAAGTGTTCACAGAAGCTGTCAAACTGACCAAGGCTAGTTCACTGAATCTCTAACATAAGTTTCTGTGCATAGAACTACTAACACATTGAAAAAGGTCTTTTTGCATTGCAAATAACATTTCAGTTCATGAGTCAGAAAATCTTTTATGTTTGCAAGTTTTGACTCGTAACATTGAAATAGCAACTTTCTCTCACTGAGAGAGAAGCTTTGCAGTATATGTGGCCGTGAGTTCTCTTCATTTACCAGAACCACTAACTCATGCATAGTGTTCACAGAAGCTGTAAACTGGACAAGGTAGTGCTCATGAATCTCTACTATAAGTTTCTGTGCATAGAACTTACTAACACATTGAAAAACTGTCTTTCTGCATTGCAAATAACATTTCAGTTCATGAGTCAGAAAAATCTTTCATGTTTGCAAGTTTTGCTCTTAACGTTGAAATAAGCAACTTTCTCTCACTGAGAGAGAAGCTTTGCAGTATGTGGGCAAGAGTTCTCTTCATTTGCTCAGAAGCAGTAACTCAGCATTAGTGTTCACAGAAGCTGTAAACTGACAAGGCTGTTTACTGAATCTCTAACATTAAGTTTCTGTGCATAGAACTACTAACACATTGAAAACTGTCTTTTTGCATTGCAAATAACATTTCAGTTCATGAGTCAGAAAAATCTTTCATGTTTGCAAGTTTTGCTCTTAACATTGAAATAAGCAACTTTCTCTCACTGAGAGAGAAGCTTTGCAGTATATGTGGCCGTGAGTTCTCTTCATTTACCTAGAACCACTAACTCTGCATTAGTGTTCACAGAAGCTGTAAACTGACAAGGCTGTTTACTGAATCTCTAACATTAAGTTTCTGTGCATAGAACTACTAACACATTGAAAACTGTCTTTCTGCATTGCAAATAACATTTCAGTTCATGAGTCAGAAGCATCTTTCATGTTGGCAAGTTTTGCTCTTAACATTGAATTAAGCAACTTTCTCTCACTGAGAGAGAATCATTGCAGCATAGGTGGACTTGATTTCTATTCATATGGCCAGAAACACTAAATCAGCATAAGTGTTCACAGAAGATGCTAAACGGACAAGGCATGTTCACAGAAGCTCTAACATAAGTTTCAATGCAAAGAACTTCTAACACATTAAAACTGTCTTTCTGCATTGCAAATAACATTTCATTTCATGAGTCATAAACATCTTTCATGTTGCAAGTTTGGCTCTTAACATTGAATAAGCAACTTTCTCTCACTGAGAGAGAATCATTGCAGCATATGTGGACTTGATTTCTATTCATATGGCCAGAAGCACTAAATCAGCATCAGTGTACACAGAAGATGCAAATGGTCAAGGCAGTTTCACTGAGCTCTAACATAAGTTTCAATGCAAAGAACTTCTAACACATTAAAAACTGTCTTTTCTGCATTGCAAATAACATTTCAGTTCATGAGTCAGAAAAATCTTTCATGTTTGCAAGTTTTGCTCTTAACTTTGAAATAAGCAACTTTCTCTCACTGAGAGAGAAGCTTTGCAGTATATGTGGCCTTGAGTTCTCTTCATTGCCTAGAACCACTAACTCTGCATTAGTGTTCACAGAAGCTGTAAACTGACAAGGCTGTTACTGAATCTCTAACATTAAGTTTCTGTGCATAGAACTACTAACACATTGAAAACTGTCTTTCTGCATTGCAAATAACATTTCAGTTCATGAGTCAGAAAATCTTCATGTTTGCAAGTTTTGCTCTTAACGTTGAAATAAGCAACTTTCTCTCACTGAGAGAGAAGTTTGCAGTATATGTGGGCCAGCGTTCTCTTCATTTGCTCAGAAGCAGCTAACTCAGCATTAGTGTTCACAGAAGCTGTAACTGACAAGGCTGTTTACTGAATCTCTAACATAAGTTTCTGTGCATAGAACTACTAACACATTAAAAACTGTCTTTCTGCATTGCAAAAAACATTTCATTTCATGAGTCATAAACATCTTCATGTTTGCAAGTTTTACTCTTAACGTTGAATTAAGCAACTTTCTCTCACTGAGAGAAAACTTTTGCAGCTATATGTGGGCCTGCGTTCTCTTCATTTGCCCTAGAAGCCACTAAATCAGCATAATGTTCACAGAAGCTGCAAACTACCAAGGCAGTCACTGAAGCTCTAACATAAGTTTCTTTGCGTAGAACTTCTAAACACATTAAAAACTGTCTTTTGCATTGCAAATAACATTTTATTTAATGAGTCAGAAAAATCTTTCATGTTGGCAAGTTTTGCCTCTTAACATTGAATTAAGCAACTTTCTCTCACTGAGAGAGAATCTTTGCAGCTATAGGTGGACTTGATTTCTTTTCATTATGCCTAGATAACCACTAACTTCAGCATAAGTGTTCACAGAAGCTGCCAAACGGACAAGGCTAATCACGAATCTCTAACATAAGTTTCATGCATATGAACTTACTAACACATTAAAAACTGTCTTTCTGCATTGCAAATAACATTTCAGTTCATGACGTCATAAACATCTTTCATGTTTGCAAGTTTTACTCTTAACGTTGAATTAAGCAACTTTATCTCACTGAGAGAAAAGCCTTTGCAGCTATATGTGGGCCTGCGTTCTCTTCATTTGCCCAGAAGCACTAACTCAGCATAGTTATCACAGAAGATGTCAACTGACAAGGCAGTTCACTGAATCTCTAACATAAGTTTCAATGCATAGAACTTACTAACACATTAAAAACTGTCTTTCTGCATTGCAAATAACATTTCATTTCATGAGTCATAAACATCTTTCATGTTGCAAGTTTTACTCTTAAGGTTGAATTAAGCAACTTTCTCTCACTGAGAGAAAGCTTTGCAGCTTATGTGGGCCTGCGTTCTCTTCATTTGCCAGAAGCACTAACTCAGCATAGTGTTCACAGAAGATGCTAAACTGACCAAGGCATGTTCACTGAATCTCTAATATTAAGTTTCTGTGCATAGAACTACTAACACATTGAAAACTGTCTTTCTGCATTGCAAATAACATTTCAGTTCATGAGTCAGAAAAATCTTTCATGTTTGCAAGTTTTGCTCTTAACGTTGAAATAAGCAACTTTCTCTCACTGAGAGAGAAGCTTTGCAGTATATGTGGGCAAGAGTTCTCTTCATTTGCTCAGAAGCAGTAACTCAGCATTAGTGTTCACAGAAGCTGTAAACTGACAAGGCTGTTTACTGAATCTCTAACATTAAGTTTCTGTGCATAGAACTACTAACACATTGAAAACTGTCTTTTTGCATTGCAAATAACATTTCAGTTCATGAGTCAGAAAAATCTTTCATGTTTGCAAGTTTTGCTCTTAACATTGAAATAAGCAACTTTCTCTCACTGAGAGAGAAGCTTTGCAGTATATGTGGCCTTGAGTTCTCTTCATTTGCCTAGAACCACTAACTCTGCATTAGTGTTCACAGAAGCTGTAAACTGACAAGGGTTCACTGAATCTCTAACATAAGTTTCTGTGCATAGAACTACTAACACATTGAAAACTGTCTTTCTGCATTGCAAATAACATTTCAGTTCATGAGTCAGAAAATCTTTCATGTTGCAAGTTTTGCTCTTAACGTTGAATAAGCAACTTTCTCTCACTGAGAGAGAAGCTTTGCAGTATATGTGGGCCTGCGTTCTCTTCATTTGCTCAGAAGCACTAACTCAGCATAGTGTTCACAGAAGCTGTAAACTGACAAGGGCTGTTTACTGAATCTCTAACATAAGTTTCTGTGCATAGAACTACTAACACATTGAAAACTGTCTTTCTGCATTGCAAATAACATTTCAGTTCATGAGTCAGAACAATCTTTCATGTTGCAAGTTTTTGCTCTTAACATTGAAATAAGCAACTTTCTCTCACTGAGAGAGAAGCTTTGCAGTATATGTGGCCTTGAGTTTCTCTTCATTGACCAGAACCACTAACTCAGCATTAGTGTTCACAGAAGCTGTAAACTGACAAGGCTGTTACATGAATCTCTAACATTAAGTTTCTGTGCATAGAACTACTAACACATTGAAAACTGTCTTTCTGCATTGCAAATAACATTTCAGTTCATGAGTCAGAAAATCTTTCATGTTTGCAAGTTTTGCTCTTAACGTTGAAATAAGCAACTTTCTCTCACTGAGAGAGAAGCTTTGCAGTATATGTGGCCTTGAGTTCTCTTCATTTGCTCAGAAGCACTAACTCAGCATTAGTGTTCACAGAAGCTGTAAACTGACAAGGCTGTTACTGAATCTCTAACATTAAGTTTCTGTGCATAGAACTACTAACACATTGAAAACTGTCTTTCTGCATTGCAAATAACATTTCAGTTCATGAGTCAGAAAAATCTTTCATGTTTGCAAGTTTTGCTCTTAACATTGAAATAAGCAACTTTCTCTCACTGAGAGAGAAGCTTTGCAGTATATGTGGCCTTGAGTTCTCTTCATTTGCCTAGAAGCACTAACTCAGCATAGTGTTCACAGAAGATGTAAACTGACAAGGCATGTTCACGAAGCTCTAACATAAGTTTCAATACATAGAACTACTAACACATTGAAAAACTGTCTTTCTGCATTGCAAATAACATTTCAGTTCATGAGTCAGAAAATCTTTCATGTTTGCAAGTTTTACTCTTAACGTTGAAATAAGCAACTTTCTCTCACTGAGAGAGAACGATTTGCAGCTTATGTGGGCCTGCGTTCTCTTCATTTGCCTCAGAAGCACTAACTCAGCATGAGTGTTCACAGAAGCTGCAAACTGACAAGGGCAGTTCACTGAATCTCTAACATAAGTTTCTAATGCAAAGAACTTACTAACACATTGAAAAACTGTCTTTCTTGCATTGCAAATAACATTTCAGTTCATGAGTCAGAAACATCTTTCATGTTGCAAGTTTTGACTCTAACGTTGAATTAAGCAACTTTCTCTCACTGAGAGAAACTTTTGCAGCTATATGTGGCCTTGCGTTCTCTTCATTTGCTCAGAAGCACTAACTCAGCATTAGTGTTCACAGAAGCTGTAACTGACAAGGCTGTTTACTGAATCTCTAACATTAAGTTTCTGTGCATAGAACTACTAACACATTGAAAACTGTCTTTTTGCATTGCAAATAACATTTCAGTTCATGAGTCAGAAAAATCTTTCATGTTTGCAAGTTTTGCTCTTAACATTGAAATAAGCAACTTTCTCTCACTGAGAGAGAAGCTTTGCAGTATATGTGGCCTTGAGTTCTCTTCATTTGCCTAGAACCACTAACTCTGCATTAGTGTTCACAGAAGCTGTAAACTGACAAGGGTGCTCACTTGAATCTCTAATATTAAGTTTCTGTGCATAGAACTACTAACACATTGAAAACTGTCTTTCTGCATTGCAAATAACATTTCAGTTCATGAGTCAGAAAAATCTTTCATGTTTGCAAGTTTTGCTCTTAACGTTGAAATAAGCAACTTTCTCTCACTGAGAGAGAAGCTTTGCAGTATATGTGGGCCATGCGTTCTCTTCATTTGCCTCAGAAGCACTTAACTCAGCATAGTGTATCACAGAAGCTGCTAAAACTGACAAGGATGTTCTACTGAATCTCTAACATAAGTTTCGTGCATAGAACTACTAACACATTGAAAACTGTCTTTCTGCATTGCAAATAACATTTCAGTTCATGAGTCAGAAAAATCTTTCATGTTGCAAGTTTGCTCTTAAGTTGAAATAAGCAACTTTCCTCTCCACTGAGAGAGAAGCTTTGCAGTATATGTGGGACTGAGTTCTCTTCATTTCGCCTCAGAAGCACTAACTCAGCATTAGTGTTCACAGAAGCTGTAAACTGGACAAGGCATGTTCTACTGAATCTCTAACATTAAGTTTCTGTGATAGAACTACTAACACATTGAAAAACTGTCTTTCTGCATTGCAAATAACATTTTCAGTTCATGAGTCAGAAAATCTTTCATGTTTGCAAGTTTTGCTCTTAACATTGAAATTAAGGCAACTTTCTCTCACTTGAGAGAGAAGCTTTGCAGTATATGTGGCCTTGAGTTCTCTTCATTTGCTCAGAAGCACTAACTCAGCATTAGTGTTCACAGAAGCTGTAAACTGACAAGGCTGTTTACTGAATCTCTAACATAAGTTTCTGTGCATAGAACTACTAACACATTGAAAACTGTTTTTTTTGCATTGCAAATAATATTTCAGTTCATGAGTCAGAAAAATCTTTCATGTTTGCAAGTTTTGCTCTTAACGTTGAAATAAGCAACTTTCTCTCACTGAGAGAGAAGCTTTGCAGTATATGTGGGCCTGAGTTCTCTTCATTTGCCTCAGAAGCACTAACTCAGCATTAGTGTTCACAGAAGCTGTAAACTGACAAGGGCTGTTCACTGAATCTCTAACATAAGTTTCTGTGCATAGAACTACTAACACATTGAAAACTGTCTTTCTGCATTGCAAATAACATTTCAGTTCATGAGTCAGAAAAATCTTTCATGTTTGCAAGTTTTGCTCTTAACGTTGAAATAAGCAACTTTCTCTCACTGAGAGAGAAGCTTTGCAGTATATGTGGCCTAGCGTTCTCTTCATTTGCTCAGAAGCACTAACTCAGCATTAGTGTTCACAGAAGCTGTAAACTGACAAGGCTGTTTACTGAATCTCTAACATTAAGTTTCTGTGCATAGAACTACTAACACATTGAAAACTGTCTTTCTGCATTGCAAATAACATTTCAGTTCATGAGTCAGAAAAATCTTTCATGTTTGCAAGTTTTGCTCTTAACATTGAAATAAGCAACTTTCTCTCACTGAGAGAGAAGCTTTGCAGTATATGTGGCCTTGAGTTCTCTTCATTTGCCTCAGAAGCCACTAACTCATGCATTAGTGTTCACAGAAGCTGTAAACTGACAAGGCTGTTTCACTGAATCTCTAACATTAAGTTTCTGTGCATAGAACTACTAACACATTGAAAACTGTCTTTCTGCATTGCAAATAACATTTCAGTTCATGAGTCAGAAAATCTTTCATGTTTGCAAGTTTTGCTCTTAACGTTGAAATAAGCAACTTTCTCTCACTGAGAGAGAAGCTTTGCAGTATATGTGGCCGTGAGTTCTCTTCATTTGCCTCAGAAGCCACTAACTCAGCATTAGTGTTCACAGAAGCTGTAAACTGACAAGGCTGTTTACTGAATCTCTAACATTAAGTTTCTGTGCATAGAACTACTAACACATTGAAAACTGTCTTTTTGCATTGCAAATAACATTTCAGTTCATGAGTCAGAAAAATCTTTCATGTTTGCAAGTTTTGCTCTTAACGTTGAAATAAGCAACTTTCTCTCACTGAGAGAGAAGCTTTGCAGTATATGTGGGCAAGCGTTCTCTTCATTTGCCTAGAAGCACTAACTCAGCATTAGTGTTCACAGAAGCTGTAAACTGACAAGGCTGTTTACTGAATCTCTAACTATAAGTTTCTGTGCATAGAACTACTAACACATTGAAAACTGTCTTTTTGCATTGCAAATAACATTTCAGTTCATGAGTCAGAAAAATCTTTCATGTTTGCAAGTTTTGCTCTTAACTTTGAAATAAGCAACTTTCTCTCACTGAGAGAGAAGCTTTGCAGTATATGTGGGCCTTGAGTTCTCTTCATTTGCCTCAGAAGCACTAACTCTGCATTAGTGTTCACAGAAGCTGTAAACTGACAAGGCTGTTTACTGAATCTCTAACATTAAGTTTCTGTGCATAGAACTACTAACACATTGAAAACTGTCTTTCTGCATTGCAAATAACATTTCAGTTCATGAGTCAGAAAAATCTTTCATGTTTGCAAGTTTTGCTCTTAACGTTGAAATAAGCAACTTTCTCTCACTGAGAGAGAAGCTTTGCAGTATATGTGGCATGAGTTCTCTTCATTTGCCTCAGAAGCACTAACTCATGCATTAGTGTTCACAGAAGCTGTAAACTGACAAGGGTGTCTACTGAATCTCTAACATTAAGTTTCTGTGCATAGAACTACTAACACATTGAAAACTGTCTTTCTGCATTGCAAATAACATTTCAGTTCATGAGTCAGAAAAATCTTTCATGTTTGCAAGTTTTGCTCTTAACATTGAAATAAGCAACTTTCTCTCACTGAGAGAGAAGCTTTGCAGTATATGTGGCCTTGAGTTCTCTTCATTTGCCTAGAACCACTAACTCTGCATTAGTGTTCACAGAAGCTGTAAACTGACAAGGGTGCTCATTGAATCTCTAATATTAAGTTTCTGTGCATAGAACTACTAACACATTGAAAACTGTCTTTCTGCATTGCAAATAACATTTCAGTTCATGAGTCAGAAAAATCTTTCATGTTTGCAAGTTTTGCTCTTAACGTTGAAATAAGCAACTTTCTCTCACTGAGAGAGAAGCTTTGCAGTATATGTGGGCTTGAGTTCTCTTCATTTGCCTAGAACCACTAACTCTGCATTAGTGTTCACAGAAGCTGTAAACTGACAAGGCTGTTTACTGAATCTCTAACATTAAGTTTCTGTGCATAGAACTACTAACACATTGAAAACTGTCTTTCTGCATTGCAAATAACATTTCAGTTCATGAGTCAGAAAATCTTTCATGTTTGCAAGTTTTGCTCTTAACGTTGAAATAAGCAACTTTCTCTCACTGAGAGAGAAGCTTTGCAGTATATGTGGCAATGCGTTCTCTTCATTTGCTCAGAAGCACTAACTCAGCATTAGTGTTCACAGAAGCTGTAAACTGACAAGGCTGTTTACTGAATCTCTAACATTAAGTTTCTGTGCATAGAACTACTAACACATTGAAAACTGTCTTTCTGCATTGCAAATAACATTTCAGTTCATGAGTCAGAAAAATCTTTCATGTTTGCAAGTTTTGCTCTTAACGTTGAAATAAGCAACTTTCTCTCACTGAGAGAGAAGCTTTGCAGTATATGTGGCCTTGAGTTCTCTTCATTTGCCTAGAACCACTAACTCTGCATTAGTGTTCACAGAAGCTGTAAACTGACAAGGCTGTTACTGAATCTCTAACATTAAGTTTCTGTGCATAGAACTACTAACACATTGAAAACTGTCTTTCTGCATTGCAAATAACATTTCAGTTCATGAGTCAGAAAAATCTTTCATGTTTGCAAGTTTTGCTCTTAACGTTGAAATAAGCAACTTTCTCTCACTGAGAGAGAAGCTTTGCAGTATATGTGGGCAAGCGTTCTCTTCATTTGCTCAGAAGCACTAACTCAGCATTAGTGTTCACAGAAGCTGTAAACTGACAAGGCTGTTTACTGAATCTCTAACATTAAGTTTCTGTGCATAGAACTACTAACACATTGAAAACTGTCTTTTCTGCATTGCAAATAACATTTCAGTTCATGAGTCAGAAAAATCTTTCATGTTTGCAAGTTTTGCTCTTAACATTGAAATAAGCAACTTTCTCTCACTGAGAGAGAAGCTTTGCAGTATATGTGGCCGTGAGTTCTCTTCATTTGCCTAGAACCACTAACTCTGCATTAGTGTTCACAGAAGCTGTAAACTGACAAGGCTGTTTACTGAATCTCTAACAATAAGTTTCTGTGCATAGAACTACTAACACATTGAAAACTGTCTTTCTGCATTGCAAATAACATTTCAGTTCATGAGTCAGAAAAATCTTTCATGTTTGCAAGTTTTGCTCTTAACGTTGAAATAAGCAACTTTCTCTCACTGAGAGAGAAGCTTTGCAGTATATGTGGCACTGAGTTCTCTTCATTTGCCTCAGAAGCCACTAACTCAGCATTAGTGTTCACAGAAGCTGTAAACTGACAAGGCTGTTTACTGAATCTCTAACATTAAGTTTCTGTGCATAGAACTACTAACACATTGAAAACTGTCTTTCTGCATTGCAAATAACATTTCAGTTCATGAGTCAGAAAAATCTTTCATGTTTGCAAGTTTTGCTCTTAACGTTGAAATAAGCAACTTTCTCTCACTGAGAGAGAAGCTTTGCAGTATATGTGGGCAAGCGTTCTCTTCATTTGCTCAGAAGCACTAACTCAGCATTAGTGTTCACAGAAGCTGTAAACTGACAAGGCTGTTTACTGAATCTCTAACATAAGTTTCTGTGCATAGAACTACTAACACATTGAAAACTGTTTTTTTTGCATTGCAAATAACATTTCAGTTCATGAGTCAGAAAAATCTTTCATGTTTGCAAGTTTTGCTCTTAACGTTGAAATAAGCAACTTTCTCTCACTGAGAGAGAAGCTTTGCAGTATATGTGGCCTTGAGTTCTCTTCATTTGCCTAGAACCACTAACTCAGCATTAGTGTTCACAGAAGCTGTAAACTGACAAGGCTGTTTACTGAATCTCTAACATTAAGTTTCTGTGCATAGAACTACTAACACATTGAAAACTGTCTTTCTGCATTGCAAATAACATTTCAGTTCATGAGTCAGAAAAATCTTTCATGTTTGCAAGTTTTGCTCTTAACGTTGAAATAAGCAACTTTCTCTCACTGAGAGAGAAGCTTTGCAGTATATGTGGGCAAGCGTTCTCTTCATTTGCTCAGAAGCACTAACTCAGCATTAGTGTTCACAGAAGCTGTAAACTGACAAGGCTGTTTACTGAATCTCTAACATATAAGTTTCTGTGCATAGAACTACTAACACATTGAAAACTGTCTTTCTGCATTGCAAATAACATTTCAGTTCATGAGTCAGAAAAATCTTTCATGTTTGCAAGTTTTGCTCTTAACTTTGAAATAAGCAACTTTCTCTCACTGAGAGAGAAGCTTTGCAGTATATGTGGCCTTGAGTTCTCTTCATTTGCCTAGAACCACTAACTCTGCATTAGTGTTCACAGAAGCTGTAAACTGACAAGGCTGTTTACTGAATCTCTAACATTAAGTTTCTGTGCATAGAACTACTAACACATTGAAAACTGTCTTTCTGCATTGCAAATAACATTTCAGTTCATGAGTCAGAAAAATCTTTCATGTTTGCAAGTTTTGCTCTTAACGTTGAAATAAGCAACTTTCTCTCACTGAGAGAGAAGCTTTGCAGTATATGTGGGCAAGCGTTCTCTTCATTTGCTCAGAAGCAGTAACTCAGCATTAGTGTTCACAGAAGCTGTAAACTGACAAGGCTGTTTACTGAATCTCTAACATTAAGTTTCTGTGCATAGAACTACTAACACATTGAAAACTGTCTTTTTGCATTGCAAATAACATTTCAGTTCATGAGTCAGAAAAATCTTTCATGTTTGCAAGTTTTGCTCTTAACATTGAAATAAGCAACTTTCTCTCACTGAGAGAGAAGCTTTGCAGTATATGTGGCCGTGAGTTCTCTTCATTTACCTAGAACCACTAACTCTGCATTAGTGTTCACAGAAGCTGTAAACTGACAAGGCTGTTTAATGAATCTCTAATATTAAGTTTCTGTGCATAGAACTACTAACACATTGAAAACTGTCTTTCTGCATTGCAAATAACATTTCAGTTCATGAGTCAGAAAAATCTTTCATGTTTGCAAGTTTTGCTCTTAACGTTGAAATAAGCAACTTTCTCTCACTGAGAGAGAAGCTTTGCAGTATATGTGGGCACTGCGTTCTCTTCATTTGCCTCAGAAGCAGCTAACTCATGCATTAGTGTTCACAGAAGCTGTAAACTGACAAGGCTGTTTACTGAATCTCTAACATTAAGTTTCTGTGCATAGAACTACTAACACATTGAAAACTGTCTTTCTGCATTGCAAATAACATTTCAGTTCATGAGTCAGAAAAATCTTTCATGTTTGCAAGTTTTGCTCTTAACATTGAAATAAGCAACTTTCTCTCACTGAGAGAGAAGCTTTGCAGTATATGTGGCCGTGAGTTCTCTTCATTTACCTAGAACCACTAACTCTGCATTAGTGTTCACAGAAGCTGTAAACTGACAAGGGTGCTCATTGAATCTCTAATATTAAGTTTCTGTGCATAGAACTACTAACACATTGAAAACTGTCTTTCTGCATTGCAAATAACATTTCAGTTCATGAGTCAGAAAAATCTTTCATGTTTGCAAGTTTTGCTCTTAACGTTGAAATAAGCAACTTTCTCTCACTGAGAGAGAAGCTTTGCAGTATATGTGGGCAAGCGTTCTCTTCATTTGCTCAGAAGCAGTAACTCAGCATTAGTGTTCACAGAAGCTGTAAACTGACAAGGCTGTTTACTGAATCTCTAACATTAAGTTTCTGTGCATAGAACTACTAACACATTGAAAACTGTCTTTTTGCATTGCAAATAACATTTCAGTTCATGAGTCAGAAAAATCTTTCATGTTTGCAAGTTTTGCTCTTAACATTGAAATAAGCAACTTTCTCTCACTGAGAGAGAAGCTTTGCAGTATATGTGGCCGTGAGTTCTCTTCATTTGCCTAGAACCACTAACTCTGCATTAGTGTTCACAGAAGCTGTAAACTGACAAGGGTGCTCATTGAATCTCTAATATTAAGTTTCTGTGCATAGAACTACTAACACATTGAAAACTGTCTTTCTGCATTGCAAATAACATTTCAGTTCATGAGTCAGAAAAATCTTTCATGTTTGCAAGTTTTGCTCTTAACGTTGAAATAAGCAACTTTCTCTCACTGAGAGAGAAGCTTTGCAGTATATGTGGCCTTGAGTTCTCTTCATTTGCCTAGAACCACTAACTCTGCATTAGTGTTCACAGAAGCTGTAAACTGACAAGGCTGTTTACTGAATCTCTAACATTAAGTTTCTGTGCATAGAACTACTAACACATTGAAAACTGTCTTTCTGCATTGCAAATAACATTTCAGTTCATGAGTCAGAAAAATCTTTCATGTTTGCAAGTTTTGCTCTTAACGTTGAAATAAGCAACTTTCTCTCACTGAGAGAGAAGCTTTGCAGTATATGTGGCCTGGATTCTCTTCATTTGCTCAGAAGCAATAACTCTAGCATTAGTGTTCACAGAAGCTGTAAACTGACAAGGCTGTTTACTGAATCTCTAACATTAAGTTTCTGTGCATAGAACTACTAACACATTGAAAACTGTCTTTCTGCATTGCAAATAACATTTCAGTTCATGAGTCAGAAAAATCTTTCATGTTTGCAAGTTTTGCTCTTAACGTTGAAATAAGCAACTTTCTCTCACTGAGAGAGAAGCTTTGCAGTATATGTGGGCAAGCGTTCTCTTCATTTGCTCAGAAGCACTAACTCAGCATTAGTGTTCACAGAAGCTGTAAACTGACAAGGGTGTTTACTGAATCTCTAACATTAAGTTTCTGTGCATAGAACTACTAACACATTGAAAACTGTCTTTTTGCATTGCAAATAACATTTCAGTTCATGAGTCAGAAAAATCTTTCATGTTTGCAAGTTTTGCTCTTAACATTGAAATAAGCAACTTTCTCTCACTGAGAGAGAAGCTTTGCAGTATATGTGGCCTTGAGTTCTCTTCATTTACTCAGAAGCACTAACTCTGCATTAGTGTTCACAGAAGCTGTAAACTGACAAGGCTGTTTACTGAATCTCTAACATTAAGTTTCTGTGCATAGAACTACTAACACATTGAAAACTGTCTTTCTGCATTGCAAATAACATTTCAGTTCATGAGTCAGAAAAATCTTTCATGTTTGCAAGTTTTGCTCTTAACGTTGAAATAAGCAACTTTCTCTCACTGAGAGAGAAGCTTTGCAGTATATGTGGGCCAAGCGTTCTCTTCATTTGCTCAGAAGCAGTAACTCAGCATTAGTGTTCACAGAAGCTGTAAACTGACAAGGCTGTTTACTGAATCTCTAACATTAAGTTTCTGTGCATAGAACTACTAACACATTGAAAACTGTCTTTCTGCATTGCAAATAACATTTCAGTTCATGAGTCAGAAAAATCTTTCATGTTTGCAAGTTTTGCTCTTAACGTTGAAATAAGCAACTTTCTCTCACTGAGAGAGAAGCTTTGCAGTATATGTGGCCTTGAGTTCTCTTCATTTACCTAGAACCACTAACTCTGCATTAGTGTTCACAGAAGCTGTAAACTGACAAGGATGCTCATTGAATCTCTAATATTAAGTTTCTGTGCATAGAACTACTAACACATTGAAAACTGTCTTTCTGCATTGCAAATAACATTTCAGTTCATGAGTCAGAAAAATCTTTCATGTTTGCAAGTTTTGCTCTTAACGTTGAAATAAGCAACTTTCTCTCACTGAGAGAGAAGCTTTGCAGTATATGTGGCCTTGAGTTCTCTTCATTTGCCTAGAACCACTAACTCTGCATTAGTGTTCACAGAAGCTGTAAACTGACAAGGCTGTTTACTGAATCTCTAACATTAAGTTTCTGTGCATAGAACTACTAACACATTGAAAACTGTCTTTCTGCATTGCAAATAACATTTCAGTTCATGAGTCAGAAAAATCTTTCATGTTTGCAAGTTTTGCTCTTAACGTTGAAATAAGCAACTTTCTCTCACTGAGAGAGAAGCTTTGCAGTATATGTGGGCAGGAGTTCTCTTCATTTGCCTCAGAAGCCACTAACTCATGCATTAGTGTTCACAGAAGCTGTAAACTGACAAGGCTGTTTACTGAATCTCTAACATTAAGTTTCTGTGCATAGAACTACTAACACATTGAAAACTGTCTTTCTGCATTGCAAATAACATTTCAGTTCATGAGTCAGAAAAATCTTTCATGTTTGCAAGTTTTGCTCTTAACTTGAAATAAGCAACTTTCTCTCACTGAGAGAGAAGCTTTGCAGTATATGTGGGCCATGCGTTCTCTTCATTTGCCTCAGAAGCCACTAACTCAGCATTAGTGTTCACAGAAGCTGTAAACTGACAAGGCTGCTTACTTGAATCTCTAACTATTAAGTTTCTGTGCATAGAACTACTAACACATTGAAAACTGTCTTTCTGCATTGCAAATAACATTTCAGTTCATGAGTCAGAAAAATCTTTCATGTTTGCAAGTTTTGCTCTTAACGTTGAAATAAGCAACTTTCTCTCACTGAGAGAGAAGCTTTGCAGTATATGTGGCCTTGAGTTCTCTTCATTTGCCTAGAACCACTAACTCTGCATTAGTGTTCACAGAAGCTGTAAACTGACAAGGCTGTTACTTGAATCTCTAACTATTAAGTTTCTGTGCATAGAACTACTAACACATTGAAAACTGTCTTTCTGCATTGCAAATAACATTTCAGTTCATGAGTCAGAAAAATCTTTCATGTTTGCAAGTTTTGCTCTTAACATTGAAATAAGCAACTTTCTCTCACTGAGAGAGAAGCTTTGCAGTATATGTGGCCGTGAGTTCTCTTCATTTAGCTCAGAACCACTAACTCTGCATTAGTGTTCACAGAAGCTGTTAAACTGACAAGGCTGCTTACTGAATCTCTAACTATTAAGTTTCTGTGCATAGAACTACTAACACATTGAAAACTGTCTTTCTGCATTGCAAATAACATTTCAGTTCATGAGTCAGAAAAATCTTTCATGTTTGCAAGTTTTGCTCTTAACGTTGAAATAAGCAACTTTCTCTCACTGAGAGAGAAGCTTTGCAGTATATGTGGCCGTGAGTTCTCTTCATTTGACCTAGAACCACTAACTCGCATTAGTGTTCACAGAAGCTGTAAACTGACAAGGCTGTTACATTGAATCTCTAATATTAAGTTTCTGTGCATAGAACTACTAACACATTGAAAACTGTCTTTCTGCATTGCAAATAACATTTCAGTCATGAGTCAGAAACATCTTTCATGTTTGCCAAGTTTTGCTCTTAACGTTGAAATAAGCAACTTTCTCTCACTGAGAGAGAAGCTTTGCAGTATATGTGGCAATGCGTTCTCTTTCATTTGCCTCAGAAGCACTAACTCAGCATTAGTGTTCACAGAAGCTGTAAACTGACAAGGCTGTTTACGAATCTCTAACATTAAGTTTCTGTGCATAGAACTACTAACACATTGAAAACTGTCTTTCTGCATTGCAAATAACATTTCAGTTCATGAGTCAGAAAATCTTTCATGTTTGCAAGTTTTGCTCTTAACAGTTGAAATAAGCAACTTTCTCTCACTGAGAGAGAAGCTTTGCAGTATATGTGGCAGTGAGTTCTCTTCATTTACCTCAGAAGCACTAACTCAGCATTAGTGTTCACAGAAGCTGTAAACTGACAAGGCTGCTCACTGAATCTCTAATATAAGTTTCTGTGCATAGAACTACTAACACATTGAAAACTGTCTTTCTGCATTGCAAATAACATTTTATTTAATGAGTCAGAAACATCTTTCATGTTGGCAAGTTTTGCTCCTTAACATTGAATAAGCAACTTTCTCTCACTGAGAGCGAATCATTGCAGCATAGGTGGACTGATTTCTTTTCATTTGCCAGAAGCACTGAATCAGCATCAAGTGTTCACAGAAGATGCAAACGGACAAGGCAGTTCACAGAAGCTCTAACATAAGTTTCAATGCAAAGAACTTCTAACACATTAAAAACTGTCTTTCTGCATTGCAAATAACATTTTCATTCATGAGTCAGAAACATCTTTCATGTTGGCAAGTTTTTGCTCTTAACATTGAATAAGCAACTTTCTCTCACTGAGAGAGAATCATTGCAGCATAGGTGGACTTGATTTCTTTTCATTTGCCCAGAAGCACTAACTCAGCATCAGTGTTCACAGAAGATGCAAACGGACAAGGCAGTTCACAGAAGCTCTAACATAAGTTTCAATGCAAAGAACTTCTAACACATTAAAAACTGTCTTTCTGCATTGCAAATAACATTTCATTTAATGAGTCAGAAACATCTTTCATGTTGGCAAGTTTTGCTCTTAACATTGAATAAGCAACTTCTCTCACTGAGAGAGAATCATTGCAGCATACGTGGACTTGATTTCTTTTCATATGGCCAGAAGCACTGAATCAGCATAAGTGTTCACAGAAGATGCCAAACGGACAAGGGAGTTCACAGAAGCTCTAACATAGTTTCCATGCAAAGAACTTCTAACACATAAAAACTGTCTTCTGCATTGCAAATAACATTTTATTTCATGAGTCAGAAACATCTTTCATGTTGCAAGTTTTGCTCTTAACATTGAATTAAGCACTTTCTCTCACTGAGAGAGAATAATTGCAGCATAGGTGGACTTGATTCTTTTCATTTGCCCAGAAGCACTAACTCGCATCAGTGTTCACAGAAGATGCAAACCGACAAGGCAGTTCACAGAAGCCTCTAACATAAGTTTCATGCAAAGAACTTCTAACACATTAAAAACTGTCTTTCTGCATTGCAAATAACATTTCATTTCATGAGTCAGAAACATCTTTCATGTTGGCAAGTTTTGCTCTTAACATTGAATTAAGCAACTTTCTCTCACTGAGAGAGAATCATTGCAGCATAGTGGACTTGATTTCTTTTCATATGGCCAGAAGCACTAATCAGCATAAGTGTTCACAGAAGATGCAAACGGACAAGGCAGTTCACTGAAGCTCTAACATAAGTTTCAATTGCAAGAACTTCTAACACATTAAAAACTGTCTTTCTGCATTGCAAATAACATTTCATTTCATGAGTCAGAAACATCTTTCATGTTGGCAAGTTTTGCTCTTAACATTGAATTAAGCAACTTTCTCTCACTGAGAGAGAATCATTGCAGCATACGTGGACTTGATTTCTTTTTCATATGGCCAGAAGCACTGAATCAGCATAAGGTTCACAGAAGATGCAAACGGCAAGGCCAGTTCACATGAAGCTCTAACATAAGTTTCAATGCAAAGAACTTCTAACACATTAAAAACTGTCTTTCTGCATTGCAATAACATTTCATTTCATGAGTCAGAAACATCTTTCTGTTGGCAAGTTTTACTCTTAACGTTGAATTAAGCAACTTTCTCTCATGAGAGAGAACATTTGCAGCTTATGTGGGCCTGCGTTCTTCATTTGCCCAGAAGCACTAACTCAGCAGAAGTTATCACAGAAGATGCAAACTGGCAGGGCAGTTCACTGAAGCTCTAAATAAGTTT
>JANHFF010001924.1:0-49530 GCA_024542945.1 allo-octoploid hybrid of Carassius auratus x Cyprinus carpio
AGATGTTTCTAACATCTTAAATGGAATGTTTTAGCAATGCAGAAAACAGATTTCAGTGAGTTACTAGTTTTATGATCATGAACTTATGTTTGAGCTTCTAAGCATAAAACGCTCAGTTTAGCGCTTCTGTGAACAGAACCACTCTGTTAGTGCAACTGAGCAAATGAACAGAAAGAAAGCCCAAAAGTGCTGAAAACCTTCTTTCTCTGTTAGAGAATGATAGTTTGTACAAAGTTAAGACTAAAGCTTGCCCATATAAAAGATGTTTCTAACATCTTAAAATGAATGTTTTAGCAATGCAGAAAACAGATTTCAGTGAGTTACTAGTTTTATGATCATGAACTTATGTTTGAGCTTCTAAGCATAAAACGCTCAGTTTAGCGCTTCTGTGAACAGAAACACTCTGTTAGTGCAACTGAGCAAATGAACAGAAAGAAACCTCAAAAGTGCTGAAAACCTTCTTTCTCTGTTAGAGAATGATAGTTTGTTCAAAGTTAAGACTAAAGCTTGCCATATTAAGATGTTTCTAACATCTTAAAATGAATGTTTTAGCAATGCAGAAAACAGATTTCAGTGAGTTACTAGTTTTATGATCATGAACTTATGTTTGAGCTTCTAAGCATAAAACGCTCAGTTTAGCGCTTCTGTGAACAGAAACACTCTGTTAGTGCAACTGAGCAAATGAACAGAAAGAAAGCCCAAAAGTGCTGAAAACCTTCTTTCTCTGTTAGAGAATGATAGTTTGTACAAAGTTAATACTAAAGCTTGCAACTATTAAAGATGTTTCTAACATCTTAAATGGAATGTTTTAGCAATGCAGAAAACAGATTTCAGTGAGTTACTAGTTTTATGATCATGAACTTATGTTTGAGCTTCTAAGCATAAAACGCTCAGTTTAGCGCTTCTGTGAACAGAAACACTCTGTTAGTGCAACTGAGCAAATGAACAGAAAGAAACCTCACAAGTGCTGAAAACCTTCTTTCTCTGTTAGAGAATGATAGTTTGTACAAAGTTAATACTAAAGCTTGCAACTATTAAAGATGTTTCTAACATCTTAAATGGAATGTTTTAGCAATGCAGAAAACAGATTTCAGTGAGTTACTAGTTTTATGATCATGAACTTATGTTTGAGCTTCTAAGCATAAAACGCTCAGTTTAGCGCTTCTGTGAACAGAAACACTCTGTTAGTGCAACTGAGCAAATGAACAGAAAGAAACCTCAAAAGTGCTGAAAACCTTCTTTCTCTGTTAGAGAATGATAGTTTGTACAAAGTTAATACTAAAGCTTGCAACTATTAAAGATGTTTCTAACATCTTAAATGGAATGTTTTAGCAATGCAGAAAACAGATTTCAGTGAGTTACTAGTTTTATGATCATGAACTTATGTTTGAGCTTCTAAGCATAAAACGCTCAGTTTAGCGCTTCTGTGAACAGAAACACTCTGTTAGTGCAACTGAGCAAATGAACAGAACAGAAAGCCCACAAGTGCTGAAAACCTTCTTTCTCTGTTAGAGAATGATAGTTTGTACAAAGTTAATACTAAAGCTTGCAACTATTAAAGATGTTTCTAACATCTTAAATGGAATGTTTTAGCAATGCAGAAAACAGATTTCAGTGAGTTACTAGTTTTATGATCATGAACTTATGTTTGAGCTTCTAAGCATAAAACGCTCAGTTTAGCGCTTCTGTGAACAGAAACACTCTGTTAGTGCAACTGAGCAAATGAACAGAAAGAAAGCCTCAAAAGTGCTGAAAACCTTCTTTCTCTGTTAGAGAATGATAGTTTGTACAAAGTTAATACTAAAGCTTGCAACTATTAAAGATGTTTCTAACATCTTAAATGGAATGTTTTAGCAATGCAGAAAACAGATTTCAGTGAGTTACTAGTTTTATGATCATGAACTTATGTTTGAGCTTCTAAGCATAAAACGCTCAGTTTAGCGCTTCTGTGAACAGAAACACTCTGTTAGTGCAACTGAGCAAATGAACAGAACAGAAAGCCCACAAGTGCTGAAAACCTTCTTTCTCTGTTAGAGAATGATAGTTTGTACAAAGTTAAGACTAAAGCTTGCCCATATTAAAGATGTTTCTAACATCTTAAATGAATGTTTTAGCAATGCAGAAAACAGATTTCAGTGAGTTACTAGTTTTATGATCATGAACTTATGTTTGAGCTTCTAAGCATAAAACGCTCAGTTTAGCGCTTCTGTGAACAGAAACACTCTGTTAGTGCAACTGAGCAAATGAACAGAACGAAAGCCCAAAAGTGCTGAAAACCTTCTTTCTCTGTTAGAGAATGATAGTTTGTACAAAGTTAAGACTAAAGCTTGCCACTATTAAAGATGTTTCTAACATCTTAAAATGGAATGTTTTAGCAATGCAGAAAACAGATTTCAGTGAGTTACTAGTTTTATGATCATGAACTTATGTTTGAGCTTCTAAGCATAAAACGCTCAGTTTAGCGCTTCTGTGAACAGAAACACTCTGTTAGTGCAACTGAGCAAATGAACAGAAAGAAAGCCCACAAGTGCTGAAAACCTTCTTTCTCTGTTAGAGAATGATAGTTTGTACAAAGTTAATACTAAAGCTTGCAACTATTAAAGATGTTTCTAACATCTTAAATGGAATGTTTTAGCAATGCAGAAAACAGATTTCAGTGAGTTACTAGTTTTATGATCATGAACTTATGTTTGAGCTTCTAAGCATAAAACGCTCAGTTTAGCGCTTCTGTGAACAGAAACACTCTGTTAGTGCAACTGAGCAAATGAACAGAAAGAAACCTCAAAAGTGCTGAAAACCTTCTTTCTCTGTTAGAGAATGATAGTTTGTACAAAGTTAATACTAAAGCTTGCCCATATTTAAGATGTTTCTAACATCTTAAAAGGAATGTTTTAGCAATGCAGAAAACAGATTTCAGTGAGTTACTAGTTTTATGATCATGAACTTATGTTTGAGCTTCTAAGCATAAAACGCTCAGTTTAGCGCTTCTGTGAACAGAAACACTCTGTTAGTGCAACTGAGCAAATGAACAGAAAGAAAGCCCAAAAGTGCTGAAAACCTTCTTTCTCTGTTAGAGAATGATAGTTTGTACAAAGTTAATACTAAAGCTTGCAAATATTAAAGATGTTTCTAACATCTTAAATGGAATGTTTTAGCAATGCAGAAAACAGATTTCAGTGAGTTACTAGTTTTATGATCATGAACTTATGTTTGAGCTTCTAAGCATAAAACGCTCAGTTTAGCGCTTCTGTGAACAGAAACACTCTGTTAGTGCAACTGAGCAAATGAACAGAACGAAAGCCCACAAGTGCTGAAAACCTTCTTTCTCTGTTAGAGAATGATAGTTTGTACAAAGTTAATACTAAAGCTTGCAACTATTAAAGATGTTTCTAACATCTTAAATGGAATGTTTTAGCAATGCAGAAAACAGATTTCAGTGAGTTACTAGTTTTATGATCATGAACTTATGTTTGAGCTTCTAAGCATAAAACGCTCAGTTTAGCGCTTCTGTGAACAGAAACACTCTGTTAGTGCAACTGAGCAAATGAACAGAAAGAAAGCCCAAAAGTGCTGAAAACCTTCTTTCTCTGTTAGAGAATGATAGTTTGTACAAAGTTAAGACTAAAGCTTGCACATATTAAAGATGTTTCTAACATCTTAAATGGAATGTTTTAGCAATGCAGAAAACAGATTTCAGTGAGTTACTAGTTTTATGATCATGAACTTATGTTTGAGCTTCTAAGCATAAAACGCTCAGTTTAGCGCTTCTGTGAACAGAAACACTCTGTTAGTGCAACTGAGCAAATGAACAGAAAGAAAGCCCAAAAGTGCTGAAAACCTTCTTTCTCTGTTAGAGAATGATAGTTTGTACAAAGTTAAGACTAAAGCTTGCAACTATTAAAGATGTTTCTAACATCTTAAATGGAATGTTTTAGCAATGCAGAAAACAGATTTCAGTGAGTTACTAGTTTTATGATCATGAACTTATGTTTGAGCTTCTAAGCATAAAACGCTCAGTTTAGCGCTTCTGTGAACAGAAACACTCTGTTAGTGCAACTGAGCAAATGAACAGAAAGAAACCTCAAAAGTGCTGAAAACCTTCTTTCTCTGTTAGAGAATGATAGTTTGTACAAAGTTAATACTAAAGCTTGCAACTATTAAAGATGTTTCTAACATCTTAAATGGAATGTTTTAGCAATGCAGAAAACAGATTTCAGTGAGTTACTAGTTTTATGATCATGAACTTATGTTTGAGCTTCTAAGCATAAAACGCTCAGTTTAGCGCTTCTGTGAACAGAAACACTCTGTTAGTGCAACTGAGCAAATGAACAGAAAGAAAGCCCAAAAGTGCTGAAAACCTTCTTTCTCTGTTAGAGAATGATAGTTTGTACAAAGTTAATACTAAAGCTTGCAACTATTAAAGATGTTTCTAACATCTTAAATGGAATGTTTTAGCAATGCAGAAAACAGATTTCAGTGAGTTACTAGTTTTATGATCATGAACTTATGTTTGAGCTTCTAAGCATAAAACGCTCAGTTTAGCGCTTCTGTGAACAGAAACACTCTGTTAGTGCAACTGAGCAAATGAACAGACAGAAAGCCCAAAAGTGCTGAAAACCTTCTTTCTCTGTTAGAGAATGATAGTTTGTTCAAAGTTAAGACTAAAGCTTGCCCATATTAAAGATGTTTCTAACATCTTTAAATGAATGTTTTAGCAATGCAGAAAACAGATTTCAGTGAGTTACTAGTTTTATGATCATGAACTTATGTTTGAGCTTCTAAGCATAAAACGCTCAGTTTAGCGCTTCTGTGAACAGAAACACTCTGTTAGTGCAACTGAGCAAATGAACAGAAAGAAAGCCCACAAGTGCTGAAAACCTTCTTTCTCTGTTAGAGAATGATAGTTTGTACAAAGTTAATACTAAAGCTTGCAACTATTAAAGATGTTTCTAACATCTTAAATGGAATGTTTTAGCAATGCAGAAAACAGATTTCAGTGAGTTACTAGTTTTATGATCATGAACTTATGTTTGAGCTTCTAAGCATAAAACGCTCAGTTTAGCGCTTCTGTGAACAGAAACACTCTGTTAGTGCAACTGAGCAAATGAACAGAAAGAAAGCCCAAAAGTGCTGAAAACCTTCTTTCTCTGTTAGAGAATGATAGTTTGTACAAAGTTAAGACTAAAGCTTGCCACTATTAAAGATGTTTCTAACATCTTAAATGGAATGTTTTAGCAATGCAGAAAACAGATTTCAGTGAGTTACTAGTTTTATGATCATGAACTTATGTTTGAGCTTCTAAGCATAAAACGCTCAGTTTAGCGCTTCTGTGAACAGAAACACTCTGTTAGTGCAACTGAGCAAATGAACAGAAAGAAAGCCCAAAAGTGCTGAAAACCTTCTTTCTCTGTTAGAGAATGATAGTTTGTACAAAGTTAAGACTAAAGCTTGCCCATATTAAAGATGTTTCTAACATCTTAAATGGAATGTTTTAGCAATGCAGAAAACAGATTTCAGTGAGTTACTAGTTTTATGATCATGAACTTATGTTTGAGCTTCTAAGCATAAAACGCTCAGTTTAGCGCTTCTGTGAACAGAAACACTCTGTTAGTGCAACTGAGCAAATGAACAGAAAGAAACCTCAAAAGTGCTGAAAACCTTCTTTCTCTGTTAGAGAATGATAGTTTGTACAAAGTTAAGACTAAAGCTTGCCCATATTAAAGATGTTTCTAACATCTTAAATGGAATGTTTTAGCAATGCAGAAAACAGATTTCAGTGAGTTACTAGTTTTATGATCATGAACTTATGTTTGAGCTTCTAAGCATAAAACGCTCAGTTTAGCGCTTCTGTGAACAGAAACACTCTGTTAGTGCAACTGAGCAAATGAACAGAACAGAAAGCCCACAAGTGCTGAAAACCTTCTTTCTCTGTTAGAGAATGATAGTTTGTACAAAGTTAATACTAAAGCTTGCAACTATTAAAGATGTTTCTAACATCTTAAATGGAATGTTTTAGCAATGCAGAAAACAGATTTCAGTGAGTTACTAGTTTTATGATCATGAACTTATGTTTGAGCTTCTAAGCATAAAACGCTCAGTTTAGCGCTTCTGTGAACAGAAACACTCTGTTAATGCAACTGAGCAAATGAACAGAAAGAAACCTCACAAGTGCTGAAAACCTACTTTCTCTGTTAGAGAATGATAGTTTGTACAAAGTTAATACTAAAGCTTGCAACTATTAAAGATGTTTCTAACATCTTAAATGGAATGTTTTAGCAATGCAGAAAACAGATTTCAGTGAGTTACTAGTTTTATGATCATGAACTTATGTTTGAGCTTCTAAGCATAAAACGCTCAGTTTAGCGCTTCTGTGAACAGAAACACTCTGTTAATGCAACTGAGCAAATGAACAGAAAGAAACCTCACAAGTGCTGAAAACCTACTTTCTCTGTTAGAGAATGATAGTTTGTACAAAGTTAATACTAAAGCTTGCAACTATTAAAGATGTTTCTAACATCTTAAATGGAATGTTTTAGCAATGCAGAAAACAGATTTCAGTGAGTTACTAGTTTTATGATCATGAACTTATGTTTGAGCTTCTAAGCATAAAACGCTCAGTTTAGCGCTTCTGTGAACAGAAACACTCTGTTAGTGCAACTGAGCAAATGAACAGAACGAAAGCCCACAAGTGCTGAAAACCTTCTTTCTCTGTTAGAGAATGATAGTTTGTACAAAGTTAATACTAAAGCTTGCAACTATTAAAGATGTTTCTAACATCTTAAATGGAATGTTTTAGCAATGCAGAAAACAGATTTCAGTGAGTTACTAGTTTTATGATCATGAACTTATGTTTGAGCTTCTAAGCATAAAACGCTCAGTTTAGCGCTTCTGTGAACAGAAACACTCTGTTAGTGCAACTGAGCAAATGAACAGAAAGAAACCTCAAAAGTGCTGAAAACCTTCTTTCTCTGTTAGAGAATGATAGTTTGTACAAAGTTAATACTAAAGCTTGCAACTATTAAAGATGTTTCTAACATCTTAAATGGAATGTTTTAGCAATGCAGAAAACAGATTTCAGTGAGTTACTAGTTTTATGATCATGAACTTATGTTTGAGCTTCTAAGCATAAAACGCTCAGTTTAGCGCTACTGTGAACAGAAACACTCTGTTAGTGCAACTGAGCAAATGAACAGAACGAAAGCCCACAAGTGCTGAAAACCTTCTTTCTCTGTTAGAGAATGATAGTTTGTACAAAGTTAAGACTAAAGCTTGCCCATATTAAAGATGTTTCTAACATCTTAAATGAATGTTTTAGCAATGCAGAAAACAGATTTCAGTGAGTTACTAGTTTTATGATCATGAACTTATGTTTGAGCTTCTAAGCATAAAACGCTCAGTTTAGCGCTTCTGTGAACAGAAACACTCTGTTAGTGCAACTGAGCAAATGAACAGAACGAAAGCCCACAAGTGCTGAAAACCTTCTTTCTCTGTTAGAGAATGATAGTTTGTACAAAGTTAAGACTAAAGCTTGCACATATTAAAGATGTTTCTAACATCTTAAATGGAATGTTTTAGCAATGCAGAAAACAGATTTCAGTGAGTTACTAGTTTTATGATCATGAACTTATGTTTGAGCTTCTAAGCATAAAACGCTCAGTTTAGCGCTTCTGTGAACAGAAACACTCTGTTAGTGCAACTGAGCAAATGAACAGAAAGAAAGCCCAAAAGTGCTGAAAACCTTCTTTCTCTGTTAGAGAATGATAGTTTGTACAATGTTAAAACTAAAGCTTGCAACTATTAAAGATGTTTCTAACATCTTAAATGGAATGTTTTAGCAATGCAGAAAACAGATTTCAGTGAGTTACTAGTTTTATGATCATGAACTTATGTTTGAGCTTCTAAGCATAAAACGCTCAGTTTAGCGCTTCTGTGAACAGAAACACTCTGTTAGTGCAACTGAGCAAATGAACAGAAAGAAAGCCCAAAAGTGCTGAAAACCTTCTTTCTCTGTTAGAGAATGATAGTTTGTACAAAGTTAATACTAAAGCTTGCCACTATTAAAGATGTTTCTAACATCTTAAATGGAATGTTTTAGCAATGCAGAAAACAGATTTCAGTGAGTTACTAGTTTTATGATCATGAACTTATGTTTGAGCTTCTAAGCATAAAACGCTCAGTTTAGCGCTTCTGTGAACAGAAACACTCTGTTAGTGCAACTGAGCAAATGAACAGAACGAAAGCCCACAAGTGCTGAAAACCTTCTTTCTCTGTTAGAGAATGATAGTTTGTACAAAGTTAATACTAAAGCTTGCAACTATTAAAGATGTTTCTAACATCTTAAATGGAATGTTTTAGCAATGCAGAAAACAGATTTCAGTGAGTTACTAGTTTTATGATCATGAACTTATGTTTGAGCTTCTAAGCATAAAACGCTCAGTTTAGCGCTTCTGTGAACAGAAACACTCTGTTAGTGCAACTGAGCAAATGAACAGAAAGAAAGCCCACAAGTGCTGAAAACCTTCTTTCTCTGTTAGAGAATGATAGTTTGTACAAAGTTAATACTAAAGCTTGCAACTATTAAAGATGTTTCTAACATCTTAAATGGAATGTTTTAGCAATGCAGAAAACAGATTTCAGTGAGTTACTAGTTTTATGATCATGAACTTATGTTTGAGCTTCTAAGCATAAAACGCTCAGTTTAGCGCTTCTGTGAACAGAAACACTCTGTTAGTGCAACTGAGCAAATGAACAGAAAGAAACCTCAAAAGTGCTGAAAACCTTCTTTCTCTGTTAGAGAATGATAGTTTGTACAAAGTTAATACTAAAGCTTGCCACTATTAAAGATGTTTCTAACATCTTAAATGGAATGTTTTAGCAATGCAGAAAACAGATTTCAGTGAGTTACTAGTTTTATGATCATGAACTTATGTTTGAGCTTCTAAGCATAAAACGCTCAGTTTAGCGCTTCTGTGAACAGAAACACTCTGTTAGTGCAACTGAGCAAATGAACAGAACGAAAGCCCACAAGTGCTGAAAACCTTCTTTCTCTGTTAGAGAATGATAGTTTGTACAAAGTTAATACTAAAGCTTGCAACTATTAAAGATGTTTCTAACATCTTAAATGGAATGTTTTAGCAATGCAGAAAACAGATTTCAGTGAGTTACTAGTTTTATGATCATGAACTTATGTTTGAGCTTCTAAGCATAAAACGCTCAGTTTAGCGCTTCTGTGAACAGAAACACTCTGTTAGTGCAACTGAGCAAATGAACAGAAAGAAAGCCCAAAAGTGCTGAAAACCTTCTTTCTCTGTTAGAGAATGATAGTTTGTACAAAGTTAATACTAAAGCTTGCAACTATTAAAGATGTTTCTAACATCTTAAATGGAATGTTTTAGCAATGCAGAAAACAGATTTCAGTGAGTTACTAGTTTTATGATCATGAACTTATGTTTGAGCTTCTAAGCATAAAACGCTCAGTTTAGCGCTTCTGTGAACAGAAACACTCTGTTAGTGCAACTGAGCAAATGAACAGAACAGAAAGCCCACAAGTGCTGAAAACCTTCTTTCTCTGTTAGAGAATGATAGTTTGTACAAAGTTAAGACTAAAGCTTGCACATATTAAAGATGTTTCTAACATCTTAAATGGAATGTTTTAGCAATGCAGAAAACAGATTTCAGTGAGTTACTAGTTTTATGATCATGAACTTATGTTTGAGCTTCTAAGCATAAAACGCTCAGTTTAGCGCTTCTGTGAACAGAAACACTCTGTTAGTGCAACTGAGCAAATGAACAGAAAGAAAGCCCACAAGTGCTGAAAACCTTCTTTCTCTGTTAGAGAATGATAGTTTGTACAAAGTTAAGACTAAAGCTTGCAACTATTAAAGATGTTTCTAACATCTTAAATGGAATGTTTTAGCAATGCAGAAAACAGATTTCAGTGAGTTACTAGTTTTATGATCATGAACTTATGTTTGAGCTTCTAAGCATAAAACGCTCAGTTTAGCGCTTCTGTGAACAGAAACACTCTGTTAGTGCAACTGAGCAAATGAACAGAAAGAAAGCCCAAAAGTGCTGAAAACCTTCTTTCTCTGTTAGAGAATGATAGTTTGTACAAAGTTAAGACTAAAGCTTGCCCATATTAAAGATGTTTCTAACATCTTAAATGGAATGTTTTAGCAATGCAGAAAACAGATTTCAGTGAGTTACTAGTTTTATGATCATGAACTTATGTTTGAGCTTCTAAGCATAAAACGCTCAGTTTAGCGCTTCTGTGAACAGAAACACTCTGTTAGTGCAACTGAGCAAATGAACAGAAAGAAAGCCTCAAAAGTGCTGAAAACCTTCTTTCTCTGTTAGAGAATGATAGTTTGTACAAAGTTAAGACTAAAGCTTGCAACTATTAAAGATGTTTCTAACATCTTAAATGGAATGTTTTAGCAATGCAGAAAACAGATTTCAGTGAGTTACTAGTTTTATGATCATGAACTTATGTTTGAGCTTCTAAGCATAAAACGCTCAGTTTAGCGCTTCTGTGAACAGAAACACTCTGTTAGTGCAACTGAGCAAATGAACAGACAGAAAGCCCAAAAGTGCTGAAAACCTTCTTTCTCTGTTAGAGAATGATAGTTTGTACAAAGTTAAGACTAAAGCTTGCACATATTAAAGATGTTTCTAACATCTTAAATGGAATGTTTTAGCAATGCAGAAAACAGATTTCAGTGAGTTACTAGTTTTATGATCATGAACTTATGTTTGAGCTTCTAAGCATAAAACGCTCAGTTTAGCGCTTCTGTGAACAGAAACACTCTGTTAGTGCAACTGAGCAAATGAACAGAACAGAAAGCCCACAAGTGCTGAAAACCTTCTTTCTCTGTTAGAGAATGATAGTTTGTACAAAGTTAAGACTAAAGCTTGCAACTATTAAAGATGTTTCTAACATCTTAAATGGAATGTTTTAGCAATGCAGAAAACAGATTTCAGTGAGTTACTAGTTTTATGATCATGAACTTATGTTTGAGCTTCTAAGCATAAAACGCTCAGTTTAGCGCTTCTGTGAACAGAAACACTCTGTTAGTGCAACTGAGCAAATGAACAGAAAGAAAGCCTCAAAAGTGCTGAAAACCTTCTTTCTCTGTTAGAGAATGATAGTTTGTACAAAGTTAAGACTAAAGCTTGCACATATTAAAGATGTTTCTAACATCTTAAATGGAATGTTTTAGCAATGCAGAAAACAGATTTCAGTGAGTTACTAGTTTTATGATCATGAACTTATGTTTGAGCTTCTAAGCATAAAACGCTCAGTTTAGCGCTTCTGTGAACAGAAACACTCTGTTAGTGCAACTGAGCAAATGAACAGACAGAAAGCCCAAAAGTGCTGAAAACCTTCTTTCTCTGTTAGAGAATGATAGTTTGTACAAAGTTAAGACTAAAGCTTGCACATATTAAAGATGTTTCTAACATCTTAAATGGAATGTTTTAGCAATGCAGAAAACAGATTTCAGTGAGTTACTAGTTTTATGATCATGAACTTATGTTTGAGCTTCTAAGCATAAAACGCTCAGTTTAGCGCTTCTGTGAACAGAAACACTCTGTTAGTGCAACTGAGCAAATGAACAGAAAGAAAGCCCAAAAGTGCTGAAAACCTTCTTTCTCTGTTAGAGAATGATAGTTTGTACAAAGTTAAGACTAAAGATTGCAACTATTAAAGATGTTTCTAACATCTTAAATGGAATGTTTTAGCAATGCAGAAAACAGATTTCAGTGAGTTACTAGTTTTATGATCATGAACTTATGTTTGAGCTTCTAAGCATAAAACGCTCAGTTTAGCGCTTCTGTGGACAGAAACACTCTGTTAGTGCAACTGAGCAAATGAACAGACAGAAAGCCCAAAAGTGCTGAAAACCTTCTTTCTCTGTTAGAGAATGATAGTTTGTTACAAAGTTAAGACTAAAGCTTGCACATATTAAAGATGTTTCTAACATCTTAAATGGAATGTTTTAGCAATGCAGAAAACAGATTTCAGTGAGTTACTAGTTTTATGATCATGAACTTATGTTTGAGCTTCTAAGCATAAAACGCTCAGTTTAGCGCTTCTGTGAACAGAAACACTCTGTTAGTGCAACTGAGCAAATGAACAGAAAGAAAGCCCAAAAGTGCTGAAAACCTTCTTTCTCTGTTAGAGAATGATAGTTTGTACAAAGTTAAGACTAAAGCTTGCCCATATTAAAGATGTTTCTAACATCTTAAATGGAATGTTTTAGCAATGCAGAAAACAGATTTCAGTGAGTTACTAGTTTTATGATCATGAACTTATGTTTGAGCTTCTAAGCATAAAACGCTCAGTTTAGCGCTTCTGTGAACAGAAACACTCTGTTAGTGCAACTGAGCAAATGAACAGAAAGAAACCTCAAAAGTGCTGAAAACCATCATTCTCTGTTAGAGAATGATAGTTTGTACAAAGTTAATACTAAAGCTTGCCCATATTTAAGATGTTTCTAACATCTTAAAAGGAATGTTTTAGCAATGCAGAAAACAGATTTCAGTGAGTTACTAGTTTTATGATCATGAACTTATGTTTGAGCTTCTAAGCATAAAACGCTCAGTTTAGCGCATCTGTGAACAGAAACACTCTGTTAGTGCAACTGAGCAAATGAACAGAAAGAAACCTCAAAAGTGCTGAAAACCTTCTTTCTCTGTTAGAGAATGATAGTTTGTACAAAGTTAATACTAAAGCTTGCAACTATTAAAGATGTTTCTAACAGAACGAAAGCCCACAAGTGCTGAAAACTTCTTTCTTCTCTGTTAGAGAATGATAGTTTGTACAAAGTTAATACTAAAGCTTGCAACTATTAAAGATGTTTCTAACAGAACGAAAGCCCACAAGTGCTGAAAACCTTCTTTCTCTGTTAGAGAATGATAGTTTGTACAAAGTTAATACTAAAGATTGCAACTATTAAAGATGTTTCTAACAGAACGAAAGCCCACAAGTGCTGAAAACCTTCTTTCTCTGTTAGAGAATGATAGTTTGTACAAAGTTAATACTAACGCTTGCAACTATTAAAGATGTTTCTAACATCTTAAATGGAATGTTTTAGCAATGCAGAAAACAGATTTCAGTGAGTTACTAGTTTTATGATCATGAACTTATGTTTGAGCTTTTAAGCATAAAACGCTCAGTTTAGCGCTACTGTGAACATATACACTCTGTTAGTGCAACTGAGCAAATGAACAGAACGAAAGCCCACAAGTGCTGAAAACCTTCTTTCTCTGTTAGAGAATGATAGTTTGTACAAAGTTAAGACTAAAGCTTGCCCATATAAAAGATGTTTCTACCATCTTTAAATGAATGTTTTAGCAATGCAGAAAACAGATTTCAGTGAGTTACTAGTTTTATGATCATGAACTTATGTTTGAGCTTCTAAGCATAAAACGCTCAGTTTAGCGCTTCTGTGAACAGAAACACTCTGTTAGTGCAACTGAGCAAATGAACAGAAAGAAAGCCCACAAGTGCTGAAAACCTTCTTTCTCTGTTAGAGAATGATAGTTTGTACAAAGTTAAGACTAAAGCTTGCACATATTAAAGATGTTTCTAACATCTTAAATGGAATGTTTTAGCAATGCAGAAAACAGATTTCAGTGAGTTACTAGTTTTATGATCATGAACTTATGTTTGAGCTTCTAAGCATAAAACGCTCAGTTTAGCGCTTCTGTGAACAGAAACACTCTGTTAGTGCAACTGAGCAAATGAACAGAAAGAAAGCCCAAAAGTGCTGAAAACCTTCTTTCTCTGTTAGAGAATGATAGTTTGTACAAAGTTAAAACTAAAGCTTGCAACTATTAAAGATGTTTCTAACATCTTAAATGGAATGTTTTAGCAATGCAGAAAACAGATTTCAATGAGTTACTAGTTTTATGATCATGAACTTATGTTTGAGCTTCTAAGCATAAAACGCTCAGTTTAGCGCTTCTGTGAACAGAAACACTCTGTTAGTG
This sequence comes from allo-octoploid hybrid of Carassius auratus x Cyprinus carpio, assembly GCA_024542945.1. Lineage (NCBI taxonomy): Eukaryota > Metazoa > Chordata > Actinopteri > Cypriniformes > allo-octoploid hybrid of Carassius auratus x Cyprinus carpio. Next base: position 13,993 of record JANHFF010001924.1, read on the forward strand.
CAACTGAGCAAATGAACAGACAGAAAGCCCAAAAGTGCTGAAAACCTTCTTTCTCTGTTAGAGAATGATAGTTTGTTACAAAGTTAAGACTAAAGCTTGCCACTATTAAAGATGTTTCTAACATCTTAAATGGAATGTTTTAGCAATGCAGAAAACAGATTTCAGTGAGTTACTAGTTTTATGATCATGAACTTATGTTTGAGCTTCTAAGCATAAAACGCTCAGTTTAGCGCTTCTGTGAACAGAAACACTCTGTTAGTGCAACTGAGCAAATGAACAGACAGAAAGCCCAAAAGTGCTGAAAACCTTCTTTCTCTGTTAGAGAATGATAGTTTGTTACAAAGTTAAGACTAAAGCTTGCAACTATTAAAGATGTTTCTAACATCTTAAAAGGAAAGTTTTAGCAATGCAGAAAACAGATTTCAGTGAGTTACTAGTTTATGATCATGAACTTATGTTTGAGCACTAAGCGTAAAACGCTCAGTTTAGCGCATCTGTGAAAAGAAACACTCTGTTAGTGCAACTGAGCAAATGAACAGAAAGAAACCTCAAAAGTGCTGAAAACCATCATTCTCTGTTAGAGAATGATAGTTTGTACAAAGTTAATACTAAAGCTTGCCCATTTTTTAAGATGTTTCTAACTCTTAAAAGGAATGTTTTCAATGCAGAAAACAGATTTCAGTGAGTTACTAGTTTTATGATCATGAACTTATGTTTGAGCTTCTAAGCATAAAACGCTCAGTTTAGCGCATCTGTGAACAGAAACACTCTGTTAGTGCAACTGAGCAAATGAACAGAAAGAAACCTCAAAAGTGCTGAAAACCTTCTTTCTCTGTTAGAGAATGATAGTTTACAATTAATACTAAAGCTTGCAACTATTAAAGATGTTTCTAACAGAACGAAAGCCCACAAGTGCTGAAAACCTTCTTTCTCTGTTAGAGAATGATAGTTTGTACAAAGTTAATACTAAAGCTTGCAACTATTAAAGATGTTTCTAACAGAACGAAAGCCCACAAGTGCTGAAAACCTTCTTTCTCTGTTAGAGAATGATAGTTTGTACAAAGTTAATACTAAAGATTGCAACTATTAAAGATGTTTCTAACAGAACGAAAGCCCACAAGTGCTGAAAACCTTCTTTCTCTGTTAGAGAATGATAGTTTGTACAAAGTTAATACTAACGCTTGCAACTATTAAAGATGTTTCTAACATCTTAAATGGAATGTTTTAGCAATGCAGAAAACAGATTTCAGTGAGTTACTAGTTTTATGATCATGAACTTATGTTTGAGCTTTTAAGCATAAAACGCTCAGTTTAGCGCTACTGTGAACATATACACTCTGTTAGTGCAACTGAGCAAATGAACAGAACGAAAGCCCACAAGTGCTGAAAACCTTCTTTCTCTGTTAGAGAATGATAGTTTGTACAAAGTTAAGACTAAAGCTTGCCACTATTAAAGATGTTTCTAACATCTTAAATGGAATGTTTTAGCAATGCAGAAAACAGATTTCAGTGAGTTACTAGTTTTATGATCATGAACTTATGTTTGAGCTTCTAAGCATAAAACGCTCAGTTTAGCGCTTCTGTGAACAGAAACACTCTGTTAGTGCAACTGAGCAAATGAACAGAAAGAAAGCCCAAAAGTGCTGAAAACCTTCTTTCTCTGTTAGAGAATGATAGTTTGTACAAAGTTAAGACTAAAGCTTGCAACTATTAAAGATGTTTCTAACATCTTAAATGGAATGTTTTAGCAATGCAGAAAACAGATTTCAGTGAGTTACTAGTTTTATGATCATGAACTTATGTTTGAGCTTCTAAGCATAAAACGCTCAGTTTAGCGCTTCTGTGAACAGAAACACTCTGTTAGTGCAACTGAGCAAATGAACAGAACGAAAGCCCACAAGTGCTGAAAACCTTCTTTCTCTGTTAGAGAATGATAGTTTGTACAAAGTTAATACTAAAGCTTGCAACTATTAAAGATGTTTCTAACATCTTAAATGGAATGTTTTAGCAATGCAGAAAACAGATTTCAGTGAGTTACTAGTTTTATGATCATGAACTTATGTTTGAGCTTCTAAGCATAAAACGCTCAGTTTAGCGCTTCTGTGAACAGAAACACTCTGTTAGTGCAACTGAGCAAATGAACAGAAAGAAAGCCCAAAAGTGCTGAAAACCTTCTTTCTCTGTTAGAGAATGATAGTTTGTACAAAGTTAAGACTAAAGCTTGCACATATTAAAGATGTTTCTAACATCTTAAATGGAATGTTTTAGCAATGCAGAAAACAGATTTCAGTGAGTTACTAGTTTTATGATCATGAACTTATGTTTGAGCTTCTAAGCATAAAACGCTCAGTTTAGCGCTTCTGTGAACAGAAACACTCTGTTAGTGCAACTGAGCAAATGAACAGAATGAAAGCCCACAAGTGCTGAAAACCTTCTTTCTCTGTTAGAGAATGATAGTTTGTACAAAGTTAAGACTAAAGCTTGCCACTATTAAAGATGTTTCTAACATCTTAAATGGAATGTTTTAGCAATGCAGAAAACAGATTTCAGTGAGTTACTAGTTTTATGATCATGAACTTATGTTTGAGCTTCTAAGCATAAAACGCTCAGTTTAGCGCTTCTGTGAACAGAAACACTCTGTTAGTGCAACTGAGCAAATGAACAGACAGAAAGCCCACAAGTGCTGAAAACCTTCTTTCTCTGTTAGAGAATGATAGTTTGTACAAAGATAAGACTAAAGCTTGCCCATATTAAAGATGTTTCTAACATCTTAAATGGAATGTTTTAGCAATGCAGAAAACAGATTTCAGTGAGTTACTAGTTTTATGATCATGAACTTATGTTTGAGCTTCTAAGCATAAAACGCTCAGTTTAGCGCTTCTGTGAACAGAAACACTCTGTTAGTGCAACTGAGCAAATGAACAGACAGAAAGCCCAAAAGTGCTGAAAACCTTCTTTCTCTGTTAGAGAATGATAGTTTGTACAAAGTTAATACTAAAGCTTGCAACTATTAAAGATGTTTCTAACATCTTAAATGGAATGTTTTAGCAATGCAGAAAACAGATTTCAGTGAGTTACTAGTTTTATGATCATGAACTTATGTTTGAGCTTCTAAGCATAAAACGCTCAGTTTAGCGCTTCTGTGAACAGAAACACTCTGTTAGTGCAACTGAGCAAATGAACAGAAAGAAAGCCCAAAAGTGCTGAAAACCTTCTTTCTCTGTTAGAGAATGATAGTTTGTACAAAGTTAAGACTAAAGCTTGCAACTATTAAAGATGTTTCTAACATCTTAAATGGAATGTTTTAGCAATGCAGAAAACAGATTTCAGTGAGTTACTAGTTTTATGATCATGAACTTATGTTTGAGCTTCTAAGCATAAAACGCTCAGTTTAGCGCTTCTGTGAACAGAAACACTCTGTTAGTGCAACTGAGCAAATGAACAGAAAGAAAGCCCACAAGTGCTGAAAACCTTCTTTCTCTGTTAGAGAATGATAGTTTGTACAAAGTTAATACTAAAGCTTGCCCATATTAAAGATGTTTCTAACATCTTAAAAGGAATGTTTTAGCAATGCAGAAAACAGATTTCAGTGAGTTACTAGTTTTATGATCATGAACTTATGTTTGAGCTTCTAAGCATAAAACGCTCAGTTTAGCGCTTCTGTGAACAGAAACACTCTGTTAGTGCAACTGAGCAAATGAACAGAAAGAAAGCCCACAAGTGCTGAAAACCTTCTTTCTCTGTTAGAGAATGATAGTTTGTACAAAGTTAAGACTAAAGCTTGCAACTATTAAAGATGTTTCTAACATCTTAAATGGAATGTTTTAGCAATGCAGAAAACAGATTTCAGTGAGTTACTAGTTTTATGATCATGAACTTATGTTTGAGCTTCTAAGCATAAAACGCTCAGTTTAGCGCTTCTGTGAACAGAAACACTCTGTTAGTGCAACTGAGCAAATGAACAGACAGAAAGCCCAAAAGTGCTGAAAACCTTCTTTCTCTGTTAGAGAATGATAGTTTGTACAAAGTTAAGACTAAAGCTTGCAACTATTAAAGATGTTTCTAACATCTTAAATGGAATGTTTTAGCAATGCAGAAAACAGATTTCAGTGAGTTACTAGTTTTATGATCATGAACTTATGTTTGAGCTTCTAAGCATAAAACGCTCAGTTTAGCGCTTCTGTGACAGAAACACTCTGTTAGTGCAACTGAGCAAATGAACAGACAGAAAGCCCAAAAGTGCTGAAAACCTTCTTTCTCTGTTAGAGAATGATAGTTTGTTCAAAGTTAAGACTAAAGCTTGCCACTATTAAAGATGTTTCTAACATCTTAAATGGAATGTTTTAGCAATGCAGAAAACAGATTTCAGTGAGTTACTAGTTTTATGATCATGAACTTATGTTTGAGCTTCTAAGCATAAAACGCTCAGTTTAGCGCTTCTGTGAACAGAAAAACTCTGTTAGTGCAACTGAGCAAATGAACAGACAGAAAGCCCAAAAGTGCTGAAAACCTTCTTTCTCTGTTAGAGAATGATAGTTTGTACAAAGTTAAGACTAAAGCTTGCACATATTAAAGATGTTTCTAACATCTTAAATGGAATGTTTTAGCAATGCAGAAAACAGATTTCAGTGAGTTACTAGTTTTATGATCATGAACTTATGTTTGAGCTTCTAAGCATAAAACGCTCAGTTTAGCGCTTCTGTGAACAGAAACACTCTGTTAGTGCAACTGAGCAAATGAACAGAAAGAAAGCCCAAAAGTGCTGAAAACCTTCTTTCTCTGTTAGAGAATGATAGTTTGTACAAAGTTAATACTAAAGCTTGCAACTATTAAAGATGTTTCTAACATCTTAAATGGAATGTTTTAGCAATGCAGAAAACAGATTTCAGTGAGTTACTAGTTTTATGATCATGAACTTATGTTTGAGCTTCTAAGCATAAAACGCTCAGTTTAGCGCTTCTGTGAACAGAAACACTCTGTTAGTGCAACTGAGCAAATGAACAGACAGAAAGCCCAAAAGTGCTGAAAACCTTCTTTCTCTGTTAGAGAATGATAGTTTGTACAAAGTTAAGACTAAAGCTTGCCACTATTAAAGATGTTTCTAACATCTTAAATGGAATGTTTTAGCAATGCAGAAAACAGATTTCAGTGAGTTACTAGTTTTATGATCATGAACTTATGTTTGAGCTTCTAAGCATAAAACGCTCAGTTTAGCGCTTCTGTGGACAGAAACACTCTGTTAGTGCAATTGAGCAAATGAACAGACAGAAAGCCCAAAAGTGCTGAAAACCTTCTTTCTCTGTTAGAGAATGATAGTTTGTTACAAAGTTAAGACTAAAGCTTGCAACTATTAAAGATGTTTCTAACATCTTAAATGGAATGTTTTAGCAATGCAGAAAACAGATTTCAGTGAGTTACTAGTTTTATGATCATGAACTTATGTTTGAGCTTCTAAGCATAAAACGCTCAGTTTAGCGCTTCTGTGAACAGAAACACTCTGTTAGTGCAACTGAGCAAATGAACAGACAGAAAGCCCAAAAGTGCTGAAAACCTTCTTTCTCTGTTAGAGAATGATAGTTTGTACAAAGTTAAGACTAAAGCTTGCAACTATTAAAGATGTTTCTAACATCTTAAATGGAATGTTTTAGCAATGCAGAAAACAGATTTCAGTGAGTTACTAGTTTTATGATCATGAACTTATGTTTGAGCTTCTAAGCATAAAACGCTCAGTTTAGCGCTTCTGTGAACAGAAACACTCTGTTAGTGCAACTGAGCAAATGAACAGAAAGAAAGCCCAAAAGTGCTGAAAACCTTCTTTCTCTGTTAGAGAATGATAGTTTGTACAAAGTTAATACTAAAGCTTGCCACTATTAAAGATGTTTCTAACATCTTAAATGGAATGTTTTAGCAATGCAGAAAACAGATTTCAGTGAGTTACTAGTTTTATGATCATGAACTTATGTTTGAGCTTCTAAGCATAAAACGCTCAGTTTAGCGCTTCTGTGAACAGAAACACTCTGTTAGTGCAACTGAGCAAATGAACAGAAAGAAAGCCCAAAAGTGCTGAAAACCTTCTTTCTCTGTTAGAGAATGATAGTTTGTACAATGTTAAAACTAAAGCTTGCAACTATTAAAGATGTTTCTAACATCTTAAATGGAATGTTTTAGCAATGCAGAAAACAGATTTCAGTGAGTTACTAGTTTTATGATCATGAACTTATGTTTGAGCTTCTAAGCATAAAACGCTCAGTTTAGCGCTTCTGTGAACAGAAACACTCTGTTAGTGCAACTGAGCAAATGAACAGAAAGAAAGCCCACAAGTGCTGAAAACCTTCTTTCTCTGTTAGAGAATGATAGTTTGTACAAAGATAAGACTAAAGCTTGCCCATATTAAAGATGTTTCTAACATCTTAAATGGAATGTTTTAGCAATGCAGAAAACAGATTTCAGTGAGTTACTAGTTTTATGATCATGAACTTATGTTTGAGCTTCTAAGCATAAAACGCTCAGTTTAGCGCTTCTGTGAACAGAAACACTCTGTTAGTGCAACTGAGCAAATGAACAGAACGAAAGCCCACAAGTGCTGAAAACCTTCTTTCTCTGTTAGAGAATGATAGTTTGTACAAAGTTAAGACTAAAGCTTGCCACTATTAAAGATGTTTCTAACATCTTAAATGGAATGTTTTAGCAATGCAGAAAACAGATTTCAGTGAGTTACTAGTTTTATGATCATGAACTTATGTTTGAGCATCTAAGCGTAAAACGCTCAGTTTAGCGCATCTGTGAAAAGAAACACTCTGTTAGTGCAACTGAGCAAATGAACAGAAAGAAACCTCAAAAGTGCTGAAAACCATCATTCTCTGTTAGAGAATGATAGTTTGTACAAAGTTAATACTAAAGCTTGCCCATATTTAAGATGTTTCTAACATCTTAAAAGGAATGTTTTAGCAATGCAGAAACAGATTTCAGTGAGTTACTAGTTTTATGATCAGAACTTAGTTTTGAGCTTCTAAGCATAAAACGCTCAGTTTAGCGCATCTGTGAACAGAAACACTCTGTTATGCAACTGAGCAAATGAACAGAAGAAACCTCAAAAGTGCTGAAAACCTTCTTTCTCTGTTAGAGAATGATAGTTTGTACAAAGTTAATACTAAAGCTTGCAACTATTAAAGATGTTTCTAACAGAACGAAAGCCCACAAGTGCTGAAAACCTTCTTTCTCTGTTAGAGAATGATAGTTTGTACAAAGTTAATACTAAAGCTTGCAACTATTAAAGATGTTTCTAACATCTTAAATGGAATGTTTTAGCAATGCAGAAAACAGATTTCAGTGAGTTACTAGTTTTATGATCATGAACTTATGTTTGAGCTTCTAAGCATAAAACGCTCAGTTTAGCGCTTCTGTGGACAGAAACACTCTGTTAGTGCAATTGAGCAAATGAACAGACAGAAAGCCCAAAAGTGCTGAAAACCTTCTTTCTCTGTTAGAGAATGATAGTTTGTTCAAAGTTAAGACTAAAGCTTGCAACTATTAAAGATGTTTCTAACATCTTAAATGGAATGTTTTAGCAATGCAGAAAACAGATTTCAGTGAGTTACTAGTTTTATGATCATGAACTTATGTTTGAGCTTCTAAGCATAAAACGCTCAGTTTAGCGCTTCTGTGAACAGAAACACTCTGTTAGTGCAACTGAGCAAATGAACAGAAAGAAAGCCCACAAGTGCTGAAAACCTTCTTTCTCTGTAGAGAATGATAGTTTGTACAAAGTTAAGACTAAAGCTTGCCCATATTAAAGATGTTTCTAACATCTTAAAAGGAATGTTTTAGCAATGCAGAAAACAGATTTCAGTGAGTTACTAGTTTTATGATCATGAACTTATGTTTGAGCTTCTAAGCATAAAACGCTCAGTTTAGCGCTTCTGTGAACAGAAACACTCTGTTAGTGCAACTGAGCAAATGAACAGAACAGAAAGCCCACAAGTGCTGAAAACCTTCTTTCTCTGTTAGAGAATGATAGTTTGTACAAAGTTAAGACTAAAGCTTGCAACTATTAAAGATGTTTCTAACATCTTAAATGGAATGTTTTAGCAATGCAGAAAACAGATTTCAGTGAGTTACTAGTTTTATGATCATGAACTTATGTTTGAGCTTCTAAGCATAAAACGCTCAGTTTAGCGCTTCTGTGACAGAAACACTCTGTTAGTGCAATTGAGCAAATGAACAGACAGAAAGCCCAAAAGTGCTGAAAACCTTCTTTCTCTGTTAGAGAATGATAGTTTGTTACAAAGTTAAGACTAAAGCTTGCAACTATTAAAGATGTTTCTAACATCTTAAATGGAATGTTTTAGCAATGCAGAAAACAGATTTCAGTGAGTTACTAGTTTTATGATCATGAACTTATGTTTGAGCTTCTAAGCATAAAACGCTCAGTTTAGCGCTTCTGTGGACAGAAACACTCTGTTAGTGCAATTGAGCAAATGAACAGACAGAAAGCCCAAAAGTGCTGAAAACCTTCTTTCTCTGTTAGAGAATGATAGTTTGTACAAATTTAATACTAAAGCTTGCCCATATTATAGATGTTTCTAACATCTTAAAAGGAATGTTTTAGCAATGCAGAAAACAGATTTCAGTGAGTTACTAGTTTTATGATCATGAACTTATGTTTGAGCTTCTAAGCATAAAACGCTCAGTTTAGCGCTTCTGTGGAACAGAAACACTCTGTTAGTGCAATTGAGCAAATGAACAGACAGAAAGCCCAAAAGTGCTGAAAACCTTCTTTCTCTGTTAGAGAATGATAGTTTGTTCAAAGTTAAGACTAAAGCTTGCAACTATTAAAGATGTTTCTAACATCTTAAATGGAATGTTTTAGCAATGCAGAAAACAGATTTCAGTGAGTTACTAGTTTTATGATCATGAACTTATGTTTGAGCTTCTAAGCATAAAACGCTCAGTTTAGCGCTTCTGTGAACAGAAACACTCTGTTAGTGCAACTGAGCAAATGAACAGACAGAAAGCCCACAAGTGCTGAAAACCTTCTTTCTCTGTTAGAGAATGATAGTTTGTACAAAGTTAAGACTAAAGCTTGCCACTATTAAAGATGTTTCTAACATCTTAAATGGAATGTTTTAGCAATGCAGAAAACAGATTTCAGTGAGTTACTAGTTTTATGATCATGAACTTATGTTTGAGCTTCTAAGCATAAAACGCTCAGTTTAGCGCTTCTGTGAACAGAAACACTCTGTTAGTGCAACTGAGCAAATGAACAGACAGAAAGCCCAAAAGTGCTGAAAACCTTCTTTCTCTGTTAGAGAATGATAGTTTGTACAAAGTTAAGACTAAAGCTTGCCACTATTAAAGATGTTTCTAACATCTTAAATGGAATGTTTTAGCAATGCAGAAAACAGATTTCAGTGAGTTACTAGTTTTATGATCATGAACTTATGTTTGAGCTTCTAAGCATAAAACGCTCAGTTTAGCGCTTCTGTGACAGAAACACTCTGTTAGTGCAATTGAGCAAATGAACAGACAGAAAGCCCAAAAGTGCTGAAAACCTTCTTTCTCTGTTAGAGAATGATAGTTTGTTCAAAGTTAAGACTAAAGCTTGCCACTATTAAAGATGTTTCTAACATCTTAAATGGAATGTTTTAGCAATGCAGAAAACAGATTTCAGTGAGTTACTAGTTTTATGATCATGAACTTATGTTTGAGCTTCTAAGCATAAAACGCTCAGTTTAGCGCTTCTGTGAACAGAAACACTCTGTTAGTGCAACTGAGCAAATGAACAGAAAGAAAGCCCAAAAGTGCTGAAAACCTTCTTTCTCTGTTAGAGAATGATAGTTTGTTCAAAGTTAAGACTAAAGCTTGCAACTATTAAAGATGTTTCTAACATCTTAAATGGAATGTTTTAGCAATGCAGAAAACAGATTTCAGTGAGTTACTAGTTTTATGATCATGAACTTATGTTTGAGCTTCTAAGCATAAAACGCTCAGTTTAGCGCTTCTGTGGACAGAAACACTCTGTTAGTGCAATTGAGCAAATGAACAGACAGAAAGCCCAAAAGTGCTGAAAACCTTCTTTCTCTGTTAGAGAATGATAGTTTGTTCAAAGTTAAGACTAAAGCTTGCACATATTAAAGATGTTTCTAACATCTTAAATGGAATGTTTTAGCAATGCAGAAAACAGATTTCAGTGAGTTACTAGTTTTATGATCATGAACTTATGTTTGAGCTTCTAAGCATAAAACGCTCAGTTTAGCGCTTCTGTGAACAGAAACACTCTGTTAGTGCAACTTGAGCAAATGAACAGACAGAAAGCCCAAAAGTGCTGAAAACCTTCTTTCTCTGTTAGAGAATGATAGTTTGTACAAAGTTAAGACTAAAGCTTGCAACTATTAAAGATGTTTCTAACATCTTAAAAGGAATGTTTTAGCAATGCAGAAAACAGATTTCAGTGAGTTACTAGTTTTATGATCATGAACTTATGTTTGAGCTTCTAAGCATAAAACGCTCAGTTTAGCGCTTCTGTGGACAGAAACACTCTGTTAGTGCAATTGAGCAAATGAACAGACAGAAAGCCCAAAAGTGCTGAAAACCTTCTTTCTCTGTTAGAGAATGATAGTTTGTTCAAAGTTAAGACTAAAGCTTGCCCATATTAAAGATGTTTCTAACATCCTAAAAGGAATGTTTTAGCAATGCAGAAAACAGATTTCAGTGAGTTACTAGTTTTATGATCATGAACTTATGTTTGAGCTTCTAAGCATAAAACGCTCAGTTTAGCGCTTCTGTGGACAGAAACACTCTGTTAGTGCAATTGAGCAAATGAACAGACAGAAAGCCCAAAAGTGCTGAAAACCTTCTTTCTCTGTTAGAGAATGATAGTTTGTTCAAAGTTAAGACTAAAGCTTGCCACTATTAAAGATGTTTCTAACATCTTAAATGGAATGTTTTAGCAATGCAGAAAACAGATTTCAGTGAGTTACTAGTTTTATGATCATGAACTTATGTTTGAGCTTCTAAGCATAAAACGCTCAGTTTAGCGCTTCTGTGGACAGAAACACTCTGTTAGTGCAATTGAGCAAATGAACAGACAGAAAGCCCAAAAGTGCTGAAAACCTTCTTTCTCTGTTAGAGAATGATAGTTTGTTCAAAGTTAAGACTAAAGCTTGCAACTATTAAAGATGTTTCTAACATCTTAAATGGAATGTTTTAGCAATGCAGAAAACAGATTTCAGTGAGTTACTAGTTTTATGATCATGAACTTATGTTTGAGCTTCTAAGCATAAAACGCTCAGTTTAGCGCTTCTGTGGACAGAAACACTCTGTTAGTGCAATTGAGCAAATGAACAGACAGAAAGCCCAAAAGTGCTGAAAACCTTCTTTCTCTGTTAGAGAATGATAGTTTGTTACAAAGTTAAGACTAAAGCTTGCCACTATTAAAGATGTTTCTAACATCTTAAAAGGAATGTTTTAGCAATGCAGAAAACAGATTTCAGTGAGTTACTAGTTTTATGATCATGAACTTATGTTTGAGCTTCTAAGCATAAAACGCTCAGTTTAGCGCTTCTGTGGACAGAAACACTCTGTTAGTGCAATTGAGCAAATGAACAGACAGAAAGCCCAAAAGTGCTGAAAACCTTCTTTCTCTGTTAGAGAATGATAGTTTGTACAAAGTTAATACTAAAGCTTGCAACTATTAAAGATGTTTCTAACATCTTAAATGGAATGTTTTAGCAATGCAGAAAACAGATTTCAGTGAGTTACTAGTTTTATGATCATGAACTTATGTTTGAGCTTCTAAGCATAAAACGCTCAGTTTAGCGCTTCTGTGAACAGAAACACTCTGTTAGTGCAACTGAGCACATGAACAGACAGAAAGCCCAAAAGTGCTGAAAACCTTCTTTCTCTGTTAGAGAATGATAGTTTGTACAAATTTAATACTAAAGCTTGCCCATATTAAAGATGTTTCTAACATCTTAAATGGAATGTTTTAGCAATGCAGAAAACAGATTTCAGTGAGTTACTAGTTTTATGATCATGAACTTATGTTTGAGCTTCTAAGCATAAAACGCTCAGTTTAGCGCTTCTGTGGACAGAAACACTCTGTTAGTGCAACTGAGCAAATGAACAGACAGAAAGCCCAAAAGTGCTGAAAACCTTCTTTCTCTGTTAGAGAATGATAGTTTGTTCAAAGTTAAGACTAAAGCTTGCCACTATTAAAGATGTTTCTAACATCTTAAAATGGAATGTTTTAGCAATGCAGAAAACAGATTTCAGTGAGTTACTAGTTTTATGATCATGAACTTATGTTGAGCTTCTAAGCATAAAACGCTCAGTTTAGCGCTTCTGTGGACAGAAAACACTCTGTTAGTGCAATTGAGCAAATGAACAGACAGAAAGCCCAAAAGTGCTGAAAACCTTCTTTCTCTGTTAGAGAATGATAGTTTGTTCAAAGTTAAGACTAAAGCTTGCAACTATTAAAGATGTTTCTAACATCTTAAATGGAATGTTTTAGCAATGCAGAAAACAAGATTTCAGTGAGTTACTAGTTTATGATCATGAACTTATGTTTGACTTCTAAGCATAAACGCTCAGTTTAGGCGCTTCTGTGACAGAAACACTCTGTTAGTGCAACTTGAGCAAATGAACAGAAAGAAAGCCCACAAGTGCTGAACACCTTCTTTCTCTGTAGAGAATGATAGTTTGTAGCAATATAAGAACCTTCTCTTCTCTGTTAGAGAATGATAGTTTGTCAAAGTTAATGACTAAAGCTTGCAACTATAAGATGTTTCTAACATCTTAAATGGAATGTTTTAGCAATGCAGAAAACAGATTTCAGTGAGTTACTAGTTTATGATCATGAACTTATGTTTGAGCTTCTAAGCATAAAACGCTCAGTTTAGCGCTTCTGTGACAGAAACACTCTGTAGTGCAATTGAGCAATGAACAGACAGAAAGCCCAAAGTGCTGAAAACCTCTTTCTCTGTTAGAGAATGATAGTTTGTTCAAAGTTAAGACTAAAGCTTGCCACTATTAAAGATGTTTCTAACATCTTAATGGAATGTTTTAGCAATGCAGAAAACAGATTTCAGTGAGTTTACTAGTTTTATGATCATGAACTTATGTTTGAGCTTCTAAGCATAAACGCTCAGTTTAGCGCTTCTGTGGACAGAGAAACACTCTGTTAGTGCAACTGAGCAAATGAACAGACAGAAAGCCCAAAAGTGCTGAAAAACCTTCTTTCTCTGTTAGAGAATGATAGTTTGTACAAAGTTAAGACTAAAGCTTGCCCATATTAAAGATGTTTCTAACATCTTAAAGGAATGTTTTAGCAATGCAGAAAACAGATTTCAGTGAGTTACTAGTTTTATGATCATGAACTTATGTTTGAGCTTCTAAGCATAAAACGCTCAGTTTAGCGCTTCTGTGAACAGAAACACTCTGTTAGTGCAACTGAGCAAATGAACAGACAGAAAGCCCAAAAGTGCTGAAAACCTTCTTTCTCTGTTAGAGAATGATAGTTTGTTCAAAGTTAAGACTAAAGCTTGCAACTATTAAAGATGTTTCTAACATCTTAAATGGAATGTTTTAGCAATGCAGAAAACAGATTTCAGTGAGTTACTAGTTTTATGATCATGAACTTATGTTTGAGCTTCTAAGCATAAAACGCTCAGTTTAGCGCTTCTGTGGACAGAAACACTCTGTTAGTGCAATTGAGCAAATGAACAGACAGAAAGCCCAAAAGTGCTGAAAACCTTCTTTCTCTGTTAGAGAATGATAGTTTGTTCAAAGTTAAGACTAAAGCTTGCCACTATTAAAGATGTTTCTAACATCTTAAATGGAATGTTTTAGCAATGCAGAAAACAGATTTCAGTGAGTTACTAGTTTTATGATCATGAACTTATGTTTGAGCTTCTAAGCATAAAACGCTCAGTTTAGCGCTTCTGTGACAGAAACACTCTGTTAGTGCAATTGAGCAAATGAACAGACAGAAAGCCCAAAAGTGCTGAAAACCTTCTTTCTCTGTTAGAGAATGATAGTTTGTTCAAAGTTAAGACTAAAGCTTGCCACTATTAAAGATGTTTCTAACATCTTAAATGGAATGTTTTAGCAATGCAGAAAACAGATTTCAGTGAGTTACTAGTTTTATGATCATGAACTTATGTTTGAGCTTCTAAGCATAAAACGCTCAGTTTAGCGCTTCTGTGGACAGAAACACTCTGTTAGTGCAATTGAGCAAATGAACAGACAGAAAGCCCAAAAGTGCTGAAAACCTTCTTTCTCTGTTAGAGAATGATAGTTTGTTCAAAGTTAAGACTAAAGCTTGCAACTATTAAAGATGTTTCTAACATCTTAAATGGAATGTTTTAGCAATGCAGAAAACAGATTTCAGTGAGTTGCTAGTTTTATGATCATGAACTTATGTTTGAGCTTCTAAGCATAAAACGCTCAGTTTAGCGCTTCTGTGACAGAAACACTCTGTTAGTGCAACTGAGCAAATGAACAGACAGAAAGCCCAAAAGTGCTGAAAACCTTCTTTCTCTGTTAGAGAATGATAGTTTGTACAAAGTTAAGACTAAAGCTTGCCCATATTAAAGATGTTTCTAACATCTTAAATGGAATGTTTTAGCAATGCAGAAAACAGATTTCAGTGAGTTACTAGTTTTATGATCATGAACTTATGTTTGAGCTTCTAAGCATAAAACGCTCAGTTTAGCGCTTCTGTGACAGAAACACTCTGTTAGTGCAATTGAGCAAATGAACAGACAGAAAGCCCAAAAGTGCTGAAAACCTTCTTTCTCTGTTAGAGAATGATAGTTTGTACAAATTTAATACTAAAGCTTGCCCATATTAAAGATGTTTCTAACATCTTAAAAGGAATGTTTTAGCAATGCAGAAAACAGATTTCAGTGAGTTACTAGTTTTATGATCATGAACTTATGTTTGAGCTTCTAACATAAAACGCTCAGTTTAGCGCTTCTGTGAACAGAAACACTCTGTTAGTGCACTGAGCAAATGAACAGAACGAAAGCCCACAAGTGCTGAAAACCTTCTTTCTCTGTTAGAGAATGATAGTTTGTACAAAGTTAATACTAAAGCTTGCAACTATTAAAGATGTTTCTAACAGAACGAAAGCCCACAAGTGCTGAAAACCTTCTTTCTCTGTTAGAGGAATGAAGTTTGTACAAAGTTAATACTAAAGATTGCAACTATTAAAGATGTTTCTAACAGAACGAAAGCCCACAAGTGCTGAAAACCTTCTTTCTCTGTTAGAGAATGATAGTTTGTTGTACAAAGTTAATACTAACGCTTGCAACTATTAAGATGTTTCTAACATCTTAAATGGAATGTTTTAGCAATGCAGAAAACAGATTTCAGTGAGTTACTAGTTTTATGATCATGAACTTATGTTTGAGTTTAAGCATAAAACGCTCAGTTTAGCGCTTCTGTGACAGAAACACTCTGTTAGTGCAACTTGAGCAAATGAACAGACAGAAAGCCCAAAAGTGCTGAAAACCTTCTTTCTCTGTTAGAGAATGATAGTTTGTTCAAAGTTAAGACTAAAGCTTGCCCATATTAAAGATGTTTCTAACATCTTAAAAGGAATGTTTTAGCAATGCAGAAAACAGATTTCAGTGAGTTACTAGTTTTATGATCATGAACTTATGTTTGAGCTTCTAAGCATAAAACGCTCAGTTTAGCGCTTCTGTGGACAGAAACACTCTGTTAGTGCAATTGAGCAAATGAACAGACAGAAAGCCCAAAAGTGCTGAAAACCTTCTTTCTCTGTTAGAGAATGATAGTTTGTTCAAAGTTAAGACTAAAGCTTGCAACTATTAAAGATGTTTCTAACATCTTAAATGGAATGTTTTAGCAATGCAGAAAACAGATTTCAGTGAGTTACTAGTTTTATGATCATGAACTTATGTTTGAGCTTCTAAGCATAAAACGCTCAGTTTAGCGCTTCTGTGAACAGAAACACTCTGTTAGTGCAACTGAGCAAATGAACAGACAGAAAGCTCACAAGTGCAGAACACCTTCTTTCTCTGTCAGAGAATGATAGTTTGTACAAATTTAATACTAAAGCTTGCAACTATTAAAGATGTTTCTAACATCTTAAATGGAATGTTTTAGCAATGCAGAAAACAGATTTCAGTGAGTTACTAGTTTTATGATCATGAACTTATGTTTGAGCTTCTAAGCATAAAACGCTCAGTTTAGCGCTTCTGTGGACAGAAACACTCTGTTAGTGCAACTGAGCAAATGAACAGACAGAAAGCCCAAAAGTGCTGAAAACCTTCTTTCTCTGTTAGAGAATGATAGTTTGTACAAAGTTAAGACTAAAGCTTGCCAACTATTAAAGATGTTTCTAACATCTTAAATGGAATGTTTTAGCAATGCAGAAAACAGATTTCAGTGAGTTACTAGTTTTATGATCATGAACTTATGTTTGAGCTTCTAAGCATAAAACGCTCAGTTTAGCGCTTCTGTGGACAGAAACACTCTGTTAGTGCAACTGAGCAAATGAACAGACAGAAAGCCCAAAAGTGCTGAAAACCTTCTTTCTCTGTTAGAGAATGATAGTTTGTACAAAGTTAAGACTAAAGCTTGCACATATTAAAGATGTTTCTAACATCTTAAATGGAATGTTTTAGCAATGCAGAAAACAGATTTCAGTGAGTTACTAGTTTTATGATCATGAACTTATGTTTGAGCTTCTAAGCATAAAACGCTCAGTTTAGCGCTTCTGTGAACAGAAACACTCTGTTAGTGCAACTGAGCAAATGAACAGACAGAAAGCCCAAAAGTGCTGAAAACCTTCTTTCTCTGTTAGAGAATGATAGTTTGTACAAAGTTAAGACTAAAGCTTGCCCATATTAAAGATGTTTCTAACATCTTAAATGGAATGTTTTAGCAATGCAGAAAACAGATTTCAGTGAGTTACTAGTTTTATGATCATGAACTTATGTTTGAGCTTCTAAGCATAAAACGCTCAGTTTAGCGCTTCTGTGAACAGAAACACTCTGTTAGTGCAACTGAGCAAATGAACAGACAGAAAGCCCAAAAGTGCTGAAAACCTTCTTTCTCTGTTAGAGAATGATAGTTTGTACAAAGTTAAGACTAAAGCTTGCCCATATTAAAGATGTTTCTAACATCTTAAATGGAATGTTTTAGCAATGCAGAAAACAGATTTCAGTGAGTTACTAGTTTTATGATCATGAACTTATGTTTGAGCTTCTAAGCATAAAACGCTCAGTTTAGCGCTTCTGTGAACAGAAACACTCTGTTAGTGCAACTGAGCAAATGAACAGACAGAAAGCCCAAAAGTGCTGAAAACCTTCTTTCTCTGTTAGAGAATGATAGTTTGTTCAAAGTTAAGACTAAAGCTTGCCCATATTAAAGATGTTTCTAACATCTTAAATGGAATGTTTTAGCAATGCAGAAAACAGATTTCAGTGAGTTACTAGTTTTATGATCATGAACTTATGTTTGAGCTTCTAAGCATAAAACGCTCAGTTTAGCGCTTCTGTGGACAGAAACACTCTGTTAGTGCAACTGAGCAAATGAACAGACAGAAAGCCCAAAAGTGCTGAAAACCTTCTTTCTCTGTTAGAGAATGATAGTTTGTTCAAAGTTAAGACTAAAGCTTGCCACTATTAAGATGTTTCTAACATCTTAAAAGGAATGTTTTAGCAATGCAGAAAACAGATTTCAGTGAGTTACTAGTTTTATGATCATGAACTTATGTTTGAGCTTCTAAGCATAAAACGCTCAGTTTAGCGCTTCTGTGGACAGAAACACTCTGTTAGTGCAATTGAGCAAATGAACAGACAGAAAGTAGCTGAAAACCTTCTTTCTCTGTTAGAGAATGATAGTTTGTTCAAAGTTAAGACTAAAGCTTGCCACTATTAAAGATGTTTCTAACATCTTAAATGGAATGTTTTAGCAATGCAGAAAACAGATTTCAGTGAGTTACTAGTTTTATGATCATGAACTTATGTTTGAGCTTCTAAGCATAAAACGCTCAGTTTAGCGCTTCTGTGGACAGAAACACTCTGTTAGTGCAATTGAGCAAATGAACAGACAGAAAGCCCAAAGTGCTGAAAACCTTCTTTCTCTGTCAGAGAATGATAGTTTGTTCAAAGTTAAGACTAAAGCTTGCCAACTATTAAAGATGTTTCTAACATCTTAAAGGAATGTTTTAGCAATGCAGAAAACAGATTTCAGTGAGTTACTAGTTTTATGATCATGAACTTATGTTTGAGCTTCTAAGCATAAAACGCTCAGTTTAGCAGCTTCTGTGAACAGAAACACTCTGTTAGTGCAACTTGAGCAAATGAACAGACAGAAAGCCCAAAAGTGCTGAAAACCTTCTTTCTCTGTTAGAGAATGATAGTTTGTACAAAGTTAAGACTAAAGCTTGCCACTATTAAAGATGTTTCTAACATCTTAAATGGAATGTTTTAGCAATGCAGAAAACAGATTTCAGTGAGTTACTAGTTTTATGATCATGAACTTATGTTTGAGCTTCTAAGCATAAAACGCTCAGTTTAGCGCTTCTGTGAACAGAAACACTCTGTTAGTGCAACTGAGCAAATGAACAGACAGAAAGCCCAAAAGTGCTGAAAACCTTCTTTCTCTGTTAGAGAATGATAGTTTGTACAAAGTTAAGACTAAAGCTTGCAACTATTAAAGATGTTTCTAACATCTTAAATGGAATGTTTTAGCAATGCAGAAAACAGATTTCAGTGAGTTACTAGTTTTATGATCATGAACTTATGTTTGAGCTTCTAAGCATAAAACGCTCAGTTTAGCGCTTCTGTGGACAGAAACACTCTGTTAGTGCAATTGAGCAAATGAACAGACAGAAAGCCCAAAAGTGCTGAAAACCTTCTTTCTCTGTTAGAGAATGATAGTTTGTTCAAAGTTAAGACTAAAGCTTGCAACTATTAAAGATGTTTCTAACATCCTTAAAGGAATGTTTTAGCAATGCAGAAAACAGATTTCAGTGAGTTACTAGTTTTATGATCATGAACTTATGTTTGAGCTTCTAAGCATAAAACGCTCAGTTTAGCGCTTCTGTGACAGAAACACTCTGTTAGTGCAACTTGAGCAAATGAACAGACAGAAAGCCCAAAAGTGCTGAAAACCTTCTTTCTCTGTTAGAGAATGATAGTTTGTTCAAAGTTAAGACTAAAGCTTGCAACTATTAAAGATGTTTCTAACATCTTAAATGGAATGTTTTAGCAATGCAGAAAACAGATTTCAGTGAGTTACTAGTTTTATGATCATGAACTTATGTTTGAGCTTCTAAGCATAAAACGCTCAGTTTAGCGCTTCTGTGGACAGAAACACTCTGTTAGTGCAATTGAGCAAATGAACAGACAGAAAGCCCAAAAGTGCTGAAAACCTTCTTTCTCTGTTAGAGAATGATAGTTTGTTCAAAGTTAAGACTAAAGCTTGCCCATATTAAAGATGTTTCTAACATCTTAAAGGAATGTTTTAGCAATGCAGAAAACAGATTTCAGTGAGTTACTAGTTTTATGATCATGAACTTATGTTTGAGCTTCTAAGCATAAAACGCTCAGTTTAGCGCTTCTGTGGACAGAAACACTCTGTTAGTGCAACTGAGCAAATGAACAGACAGAAAGCCCAAAAGTGCTGAAAACCTTCTTTCTCTGTTAGAGAATGATAGTTTGTACAAAGTTAAGACTAAAGCTTGCCACTATTAAAGATGTTTCTAACATCTTAAATGGAATGTTTTAGCAATGCAGAAAACAGATTTCAGTGAGTTACTAGTTTTATGATCATGAACTTATGTTTGAGCTTCTAAGCATAAAACGCTCAGTTTAGCGCTTCTGTGACAGAAACACTCTGTTAGTGCAATTGAGCAAATGAACAGACAGAAAGCCCAAAAGTGCTGAAAACCTTCTTTCTCTGTTAGAGAATGATAGTTTGTACAAAGTTAAGACTAAAGCTTGCCACTATTAAAGATGTTTCTAACATCTTAAATGGAATGTTTTAGCAATGCAGAAAACAGATTTCAGTGAGTTACTAGTTTTATGATCATGAACTTATGTTTGAGCTTCTAAGCATAAAACGCTCAGTTTAGCGCTTCTGTGGACAGAAACACTCTGTTAGTGCAATTGAGCAAATGAACAGACAGAAAGCCCAAAAGTGCTGAAAACCTTCTTTCTCTGTTAGAGAATGATAGTTTGTACAAAGTTAAGACTAAAGCTTGCCACTATTAAAGATGTTTCTAACATCTTAAAAGGAATGTTTTAGCAATGCAGAAAACAGATTTCAGTGAGTTACTAGTTTTATGATCATGAACTTATGTTTGAGCTTCTAAGCATAAAACGCTCAGTTTAGCGCTTCTGTGAACAGAAACACTCTGTTAGTGCAACTGAGCAAATGAACAGACAGAAAGCCCAAAAGTGCTGAAAACCTTCTTTCTCTGTTAGAGAATGATAGTTTGTACAAAGTTAAGACTAAAGCTTGCCACTATTAAAGATGTTTCTAACATCTTAAAGGAATGTTTTAGCAATGCAGAAAACAGATTTCAGTGAGTTACTAGTTTTATGATCATGAACTTATGTTTGAGCTTCTAAGCATAAAACGCTCAGTTTAGCGCTTCTGTGAACAGAAACACTCTGTTAGTGCAACTGAGCAAATGAACAGAAAGAAACCTCACAAGTGCTGAAAACCTTCTTTCTCTGTTAGAGAATGATAGTTTGTACAAAGTTAATACTAAAGCTTGCCACTATTAAAGATGTTTCTAACATCTTAAATGGAATGTTTTAGCAATGCAGAAAACAGATTTCAGTGAGTTACTAGTTTTATGATCATGAACTTATGTTTGAGCTTCTAAGCATAAAACGCTCAGTTTAGCGCTTCTGTGAACAGAAACACTCTGTTAGTGCAACTGAGCAAATGAACAGACAGAAAGCCCACAAGTGCTGAAAACCTTCTTTCTCTGTTAGAGAATGATAGTTTGTACAAAGTTAAGACTAAAGCTTGCACATATTAAAGATGTTTCTAACATCTTAAATGGAATGTTTTAGCAATGCAGAAAACAGATTTCAGTGAGTTACTAGTTTTATGATCATGAACTTATGTTTGAGCTTCTAAGCATAAAACGCTCAGTTTAGCGCTTCTGTGAACAGAAACACTCTGTTAGTGCAACTGAGCAAATGAACAGACAGAAAGCCCAAAAGTGCTGAAAACCTTCTTTCTCTGTTAGAGAATGATAGTTTGTACAAAGTTAAGACTAAAGCTTGCCCATATTAAAGATGTTTCTAACATCTTAAATGGAATGTTTTAGCAATGCAGAAAACAGATTTCAGTGAGTTACTAGTTTTATGATCATGAACTTATGTTTGAGCTTCTAAGCATAAAACGCTCAGTTTAGCGCTTCTGTGGACAGAAACACTCTGTTAGTGCAATTGAGCAAATGAACAGACAGAAAGCCCAAAAGTGCTGAAAACCTTCTTTCTCTGTTAGAGAATGATAGTTTGTTCAAAGTTAAGACTAAAGCTTGCCACTATTAAAGATGTTTCTAACATCTTAAAATGGAATGTTTTAGCAATGCAGAAAACAGATTTCAGTGAGTTACTAGTTTTATGATCATGAACTTATGTTTGAGCTTCTAAGCATAAAACGCTCAGTTTAGCGCTTCTGTGGACAGAAACACTCTGTTAGTGCAATTGAGCAAATGAACAGACAGAAAGCCCAAAAGTGCTGAAAACCTTCTTTCTCTGTTAGAGAATGATAGTTTGTTCAAAGTTAAGACTAAAGCTTGCCACTATTAAAGATGTTTCTAACATCTTAAATGGAATGTTTTAGCAATGCAGAAAACAGATTTCAGTGAGTTACTAGTTTTATGATCATGAACTTATGTTTGAGCTTCTAAGCATAAAACGCTCAGTTTAGCGCTTCTGTGGACAGAAACACTCTGTTAGTGCAATTGAGCAAATGAACAGACAGAAAGCCCAAAAGTGCTGAAAACCTTCTTTCTCTGTTAGAGAATGATAGTTTGTTCAAAGTTAAGACTAAAGCTTGCCACTATTAAAGATGTTTCTAACATCTTAAATGGAATGTTTTAGCAATGCAGAAAACAGATTTCAGTGAGTTACTAGTTTTATGATCATGAACTTATGTTTGAGCTTCTAAGCATAAAACGCTCAGTTTAGCGCTTCTGTGGACAGAAACACTCTGTTAGTGCAATTGAGCAAATGAACAGACAGAAAGCCCAAAAGTGCTGAAAACCTTCTTTCTCTGTTAGAGAATGATAGTTTGTTCAAAGTTAAGACTAAAGCTTGCCCATATTAAAGATGTTTCTAACATCCTTAAAGGAATGTTTTAGCAATGCAGAAAACAGATTTCAGTGAGTTACTAGTTTTATGATCATGAACTTATGTTTGAGCTTCTAAGCATAAAACGCTCAGTTTAGCGCTTCTGTGGACAGAAACACTCTGTTAGTGCAACTGAGCAAATGAACAGACAGAAAGCCCAAAAGTGCTGAAAACCTTCTTTCTCTGTTAGAGAATGATAGTTTGTACAAAGTTAAGACTAAAGCTTGCACATATTAAAGATGTTTCTAACATCTTAAATGGAATGTTTTAGCAATGCAGAAAACAGATTTCAGTGAGTTACTAGTTTTATGATCATGAACTTATGTTTGAGCTTCTAAGCATAAAACGCTCAGTTTAGCGCTTCTGTGGACAGAAACACTCTGTTAGTGCAACTGAGCAAATGAACAGACAGAAAGCCCAAAAGTGCTGAAAACCTTCTTTCTCTGTTAGAGAATGATAGTTTGTACAAAGTTAAGACTAAAGCTTGCAACTATTAAAGATGTTTCTAACATCTTAAATGGAATGTTTTAGCAATGCAGAAAACAGATTTCAGTGAGTTACTAGTTTTATGATCATGAACTTATGTTTGAGCTTCTAAGCATAAAACGCTCAGTTTAGCGCTTCTGTGGACAGAAACACTCTGTTAGTGCAATTGAGCAAATGAACAGACAGAAAGCCCAAAAGTGCTGAAAACCTTCTTTCTCTGTTAGAGAATGATAGTTTGTTCAAAGTTAAGACTAAAGCTTGCAACTATTAAAGATGTTTCTAACATCTTAAATGGAATGTTTTAGCAATGCAGAAAACAGATTTCAGTGAGTTACTAGTTTTATGATCATGAACTTATGTTTGAGCTTCTAAGCATAAAACGCTCAGTTTAGCGCTTCTGTGGACAGAAACACTCTGTTAGTGCAATTGAGCAAATGAACAGACAGAAAGCCCAAAAGTGCTGAAAACCTTCTTTCTCTGTTAGAGAATGATAGTTTGTTCAAAGTTAAGACTAAAGCTTGCAACTATTAAAGATGTTTCTAACATCTTAAATGGAATGTTTTAGCAATGCAGAAAACAGATTTCAGTGAGTTACTAGTTTTATGATCATGAACTTATGTTTGAGCTTCTAAGCATAAAACGCTCAGTTTAGCACTTCTGTGAACAGAAACACTCTGTTAGTGCAATTGAGCAAATGAACAGACAGAAAGCCCAAAAGTGCTGAAAACCTTCTTTCTCTGTTAGAGAATGATAGTTTGTTCAAAGTTAAGACTAAAGCTTGCCCATATTAAAGATGTTTCTAACATCTTAAAGGAATGTTTTAGCAATGCAGAAAACAGATTTCAGTGAGTTACTAGTTTTATGATCATGAACTTATGTTTGAGCTTCTAAGCATAAAACGCTCAGTTTAGCGCTTCTGTGAACAGAAACACTCTGTTAGTGCAACTGAGCAAATGAACAGACAGAAAGCCCAAAAGTGCTGAAAACCTTCTTTCTCTGTTAGAGAATGATAGTTTGTACAAAGTTAAGACTAAAGCTTGCCACTATTAAAGATGTTTCTAACATCTTAAATGGAATGTTTTAGCAATGCAGAAAACAGATTTCAGTGAGTTACTAGTTTTATGATCATGAACTTATGTTTGAGCTTCTAAGCATAAAACGCTCAGTTTAGCGCTTCTGTGAACAGAAACACTCTGTTAGTGCAACTGAGCAAATGAACAGACAGAAAGCCCAAAAGTGCTGAAAACCTTCTTTCTCTGTTAGAGAATGATAGTTTGTTCAAAGTTAAGACTAAAGCTTGCAACTATTAAAGATGTTTCTAACATCTTAAATGGAATGTTTTAGCAATGCAGAAAACAGATTTCAGTGAGTTACTAGTTTTATGATCATGAACTTATGTTTGAGCTTCTAAGCATAAAACGCTCAGTTTAGCGCTTCTGTGGACAGAAACACTCTGTTAGTGCAACTTGAGCAAATGAACAGACAGAAAGCCCAAAAGTGCTGAAAACCTTCTTTCTCTGTTAGAGAATGATAGTTTGTTCAAAGTTAAGACTAAAGCTTGCCACTATTAAAGATGTTTCTAACATCTTAAATGGAATGTTTTAGCAATGCAGAAAACAGATTTCAGTGAGTTACTAGTTTTATGATCATGAACTTATGTTTGAGCTTCTAAGCATAAAACGCTCAGTTTAGCACTTCTGTGAACAGAAACACTCTGTTAGTGCAACTGAGCAAATGAACAGACAGAAAGCCCAAAAGTGCTGAAAACCTTCTTTCTCTGTTAGAGAATGATAGTTTGTACAAAGATAAGACTAAAGCTTGCCCATATTAAAGATGTTTCTAACATCTTAAATGGAATGTTTTAGCAATGCAGAAAACAGATTTCAGTGAGTTACTAGTTTTATGATCATGAACTTATGTTTGAGCTTCTAAGCATAAAACGCTCAGTTTAGCGCTTCTGTGGACAGAAACACTCTGTTAGTGCAATTGAGCAAATGAACAGACAGAAAGCCCAAAAGTGCTGAAAACCTTCTTTCTCTGTTAGAGAATGATAGTTTGTTCAAAGTTAAGACTAAAGCTTGCAACTATTAAAGATGTTTCTAACATCTTAAATGGAATGTTTTAGCAATGCAGAAAACAGATTTCAGTGAGTTACTAGTTTTATGATCATGAACTTATGTTTGAGCTTCTAAGCATAAAACGCTCAGTTTAGCGCTTCTGTGGACAGAAACACTCTGTTAGTGCAACTGAGCAAATGAACAGACAGAAAGCCCAAAAGTGCTGAAAACCTTCTTTCTCTGTTAGAGAATGATAGTTTGTTCAAAGTTAAGACTAAAGCTTGCCCATATTAAAGATGTTTCTAACATCCTAAAAGGAATGTTTTAGCAATGCAGAAAACAGATTTCAGTGAGTTACTAGTTTTATGATCATGAACTTATGTTTGAGCTTCTAAGCATAAAACGCTCAGTTTAGCGCTTCTGTGAACAGAAACACTCTGTTAGTGCAACTGAGCAAATGAACAGACAGAAAGCCCAAAGTGCTGAAAACCTTCTTTCTCTGTTAGAGAATGATAGTTTGTACAAAGTTAAGACTAAAGCTTGCCCATATTAAAGATGTTTCTAACATCTTAAAGGAATGTTTTAGCAATGCAGAAAACAGATTTCAGTGAGTTACTAGTTTTATGATCATGAACTTATGTTTGAGCTTCTAAGCATAAAACGCTCAGTTTAGCGCTTCTGTGGACAGAAACACTCTGTTAGTGCAACTGAGCAAATGAACAGACAGAAAGCCCAAAAGTGCTGAAAAACTTCTTTCTTTGTTAGAGAATGATAGTTTGTTCAAAGTTAAGACTAAAGCTTGCCACTATTAAAGATGTTTCTAACATCTTAAATGGAATGTTTTAGCAATGCAGAAAACAGATTTCAGTGAGTTACTAGTTTTATGATCATGAACTTATGTTTGAGCTTCTAAGCATAAAACGCTCAGTTTAGCGCTTCTGTGAACAGAAACACTCTGTTAGTGCAATTGAGCAAATGAACAGACAGAAAGCCCAAAAGTGCTGAAAACCTTCTTTCTCTGTTAGAGAATGATAGTTTGTACAAAGATAAGACTAAAGCTTGCCCATATTAAAGATGTTTCTAACATCTTAAATGGAATGTTTTAGCAATGCAGAAAACAGATTTCAGTGAGTTACTAGTTTTATGATCATGAACTTATGTTTGAGCTTCTAAGCATAAAACGCTCAGTTTAGCGCTTCTGTGAACAGAAACACTCTGTTAGTGCAACTGAGCAAATGAACAGAAAGAAAGCCCAAAAGTGCTGAAAACCTTCTTTCTCTGTTAGAGAATGATAGTTTGTTCAAAGTTAAGATTAAAGCTTGCCACTATTAAAGATGTTTCTAACATCTTAAATGGAATGTTTTAGCAATGCAGAAAACAGATTTCAGTGAGTTACTAGTTTTATGATCATGAACTTATGTTTGAGCTTCTAAGCATAAAACGCTCAGTTTAGCGCTTCTGTGGACAGAAACACTCTGTTAGTGCAATTGAGCAAATGAACAGACAGAAAGCCCAAAAGTGCTGAAAACCTTCTTTCTCTGTTAGAGAATGATAGTTTGTTCAAAGTTAAGACTAAAGCTTGCAACTATTAAAGATGTTTCTAACATCTTAAATGGAATGTTTTAGCAATGCAGAAAACAGATTTCAGTGAGTTACTAGTTTTATGATCATGAACTTATGTTTGAGCTTCTAAGCATAAAACGCTCAGTTTAGCGCTTCTGTGGACAGAAACACTCTGTTAGTGCAATTGAGCAAATGAACAGACAGAAAGCCCAAAAGTGCTGAAAACCTTCTTTCTCTGTTAGAGAATGATAGTTTGTTCAAAGTTAAGACTAAAGCTTGCCACTATTAAAGATGTTTCTAACATCTTAAAAGGAATGTTTTAGCAATGCAGAAAACAGATTTCAGTGAGTTACTAGTTTTATGATCATGAACTTATGTTTGAGCTTCTAAGCATAAAACGCTCAGTTTAGCGCTTCTGTGGACAGAAACACTCTGTTAGTGCAACTGAGCAAATGAACAGACAGAAAGCCCAAAAGTGCTGAAAACCTTCTTTCTCTGTTAGAGAATGATAGTTTGTACAAAGTTAAGACTAAAGCTTGCCACTATTAAAGATGTTTCTAACATCTTAAATGGAATGTTTTAGCAATGCAGAAAACAGATTTCAGTGAGTTACTAGTTTTATGATCATGAACTTATGTTTGAGCTTCTAAGCATAAAACGCTCAGTTTAGCGCTTCTGTGGACAGAAACACTCTGTTAGTGCAATTGAGCAAATGAACAGACAGAAAGCCCAAAAGTGCTGAAAACCTTCTTTCTCTGTTAGAGAATGATAGTTTGTTCAAAGTTAAGACTAAAGCTTGCCCATATTAAAGATGTTTCTAACATCCTAAAAGGAATGTTTTAGCAATGCAGAAAACAGATTTCAGTGAGTTACTAGTTTTATGATCATGAACTTATGTTTGAGCTTCTAAGCATAAAACGCTCAGTTTAGCGCTTCTGTGGACAGAAACACTCTGTTAGTGCAACTGAGCAAATGAACAGAAAGAAAGCTCACAAGTGCTGAAAACCTTCTTTCTCTGTTAGAGAATGATAGTTTGTACAAATTTAATACTAAAGCTTGCAACTATTAAAGATGTTTCTAACATCTTAAATGGAATGTTTTAGCAATGCAGAAAACAGATTTCAGTGAGTTACTAGTTTTATGATCATGAACTTATGTTTGAGCTTCTAAGCATAAAACGCTCAGTTTAGCGCTTCTGTGGACAGAAACACTCTGTTAGTGCAACTGAGCAAATGAACAGACAGAAAGCCCAAAAGTGCTGAAAACCTTCTTTCTCTGTTAGAGAATGATAGTTTGTACAAAGTTAAGACTAAAGCTTGCCCACTATTAAAGATGTTTCTAACATCTTAAATGGAATGTTTTAGCAATGCAGAAAACAGATTTCAGTGAGTTACTAGTTTTATGATCATGAACTTATGTTTGAGCTTCTAAGCATAAAACGCTCAGTTTAGCACTTCTGTGAACAGAAACACTCTGTTAGTGCAACTGAGCAAATGAACAGACAGAAAGCACACAAGTGCTGAAAACCTTCTTTCTCTGTTAGAGAATGATAGTTTGTACAAAGTTAAGACTAAAGCTTGCCACTATTAAAGATGTTTCTAACATCTTAAATGGAATGTTTTAGCAATGCAGAAAACAGATTTCAGTGAGTTACTAGTTTTATGATCATGAACTTATGTTTGAGCTTCTAAGCATAAAACGCTCAGTTTAGCGCTTCTGTGGACAGAAACACTCTGTTAGTGCAATTGAGCAAATGAACAGACAGAAAGCCCAAAAGTGCTGAAAACCTTCTTTCTCTGTTAGAGAATGATAGTTTGTTCAAAGTTAAGACTAAAGCTTGCCACTATTAAAGATGTTTCTAACATCTTAAATGGAATGTTTTAGCAATGCAGAAAACAGATTTCAGTGAGTTACTAGTTTTATGATCATGAACTTATGTTTGAGCTTCTAAGCATAAAACGCTCAGTTTAGCGCTTCTGTGACAGAAACACTCTGTTAGTGCAACTGAGCAAATGAACAGACAGAAAGCCCAAAAGTGCTGAAAACCTTCTTTCTCTGTTAGAGAATGATAGTTTGTTCAAAGTTAAGACTAAAGCTTGCCCATATTAAAGATGTTTCTAACATCTTAAAAGGAATGTTTTAGCAATGCAGAAAACAGATTTCAGTGAGTTACTAGTTTTATGATCATGAACTTATGTTTGAGCTTCTAAGCATAAAACGCTCAGTTTAGCGCTTCTGTGAACAGAAACACTCTGTTAGTGCAACTGAGCAAATGAACAGACAGAAAGCCCAAAAGTGCTGAAAACCTTCTTTCTCTGTTAGAGAATGATAGTTTGTACAAAGTTAAGACTAAAGCTTGCCACTATTAAAGATGTTTCTAACATCTTAAAGGAATGTTTTAGCAATGCAGAAAACAGATTTCAGTGAGTTACTAGTTTTATGATCATGAACTTATGTTTGAGCTTCTAAGCATAAAACGCTCAGTTTAGCGCTTCTGTGGACAGAAACACTCTGTTAGTGCAATTGAGCAAATGAACAGACAGAAAGCCCAAAAGTGCTGAAAACCTTCTTTCTCTGTTAGAGAATGATAGTTTGTTCAAAGTTAAGACTAAAGCTTGCCACTATTAAAGATGTTTCTAACATCTTAAAGGAATGTTTTAGCAATGCAGAAAACAGATTTCAGTGAGTTACTAGTTTTATGATCATGAACTTATGTTTGAGCTTCTAAGCATAAAACGCTCAGTTTAGCGCTTCTGTGAACAGAAACACTCTGTTAGTGCAACTGAGCAAATGAACAGACAGAAAGCCCAAAAGTGCTGAAAACCTTCTTTCTCTGTTAGAGAATGATAGTTTGTTCAAAGTTAATACTAAAGCTTGCAACTATTAAAGATGTTTCTAACATCTTAAATGGAATGTTTTAGCAATGCAGAAAACAGATTTCAGTGAGTTACTAGTTTTATGATCATGAACTTATGTTTGAGCTTCTAAGCATAAAACGCTCAGTTTAGCGCTTCTGTGAACAGAAACACTCTGTTAGTGCAATGAGCAAATGAACAGACAGAAAGCCCAAAAGTGCTGAAAACCTTCTTTCTCTGTTAGAGAATGATAGTTTGTTCAAAGTTAAGACTAAAGCTTGCAACTATTAAAGATGTTTCTAACATCTTAAATGGAATGTTTTAGCAATGCAGAAAACAGATTTCAGTGAGTTACTAGTTTTATGATCATGAACTTATGTTTGAGCTTCTAAGCATAAAACGCTCAGTTTAGCGCTTCTGTGGACAGAAACACTCTGTTAGTGCAATTGAGCAAATGAACAGACAGAAAGCCCAAAAGTGCTGAAAACCTTCTTTCTCTGTTAGAGAATGATAGTTTGTTCAAAGTTAAGACTAAAGCTTGCCCATATTAAAGATGTTTCTAACATCTTAAAAGGAATGTTTTAGCAATGCAGAAAACAGATTTCAGTGAGTTACTAGTTTTATGATCATGAACTTATGTTTGAGCTTCTAAGCATAAAACGCTCAGTTTAGCACTTCTGTGAACAGAAACACTCTGTTAGTGCAACTGAGCAAATGAACAGACAGAAAGCTCACAAGTGCTGAAAACCTTCTTTCTCTGTTAGAGAATGATAGTTTGTTCAAAGTTAAGACTAAAGCTTGCCCATATTAAAGATGTTTCTAACATCCTAAAAGGAATGTTTTAGCAATGCAGAAAACAGATTTCAGTGAGTTACTAGTTTTATGATCATGAACTTATGTTTGAGCTTCTAAGCATAAAACGCTCAGTTTAGCGCTTCTGTGGACAGAAACACTCTGTTAGTGCAATTGAGCAAATGAACAGACAGAAAGCCCAAAAGTGCTGAAAACCTTCTTTCTCTGTTAGAGAATGATAGTTTGTTCAAAGTTAAGACTAAAGCTTGCCACTATTAAAGATGTTTCTAACATCTTAAATGGAATGTTTTAGCAATGCAGAAAACAGATTTCAGTGAGTTACTAGTTTTATGATCATGAACTTATGTTTGAGCTTCTAAGCATAAAACGCTCAGTTTAGCGCTTCTGTGGACAGAAACACTCTGTTAGTGCAATTGAGCAAATGAACAGACAGAAAGCCCAAAAGTGCTGAAACCTTCTTTCTCTGTTAGAGAATGATAGTTTGTACAAGTTAAGACTAAAGCTTGCAACTATTAAAGATGTTTCTAACATCTTAAATGGAATGTTTTAGCAATGCAGAAAACAGATTTCAGTGAGTTACTAGTTTTATGATCATGAACTTATGTTTGAGCTTCTAAGCATAAAACGCTCAGTTTAGCGCTTCTGTGAACAGAAACACTCTGTTAGTGCAACTGAGCAAATGAACAGACAGAAAGCCCAAAAGTGCTGAAAACCTTCTTTCTCTGTTAGAGAATGATAGTTTGTTCAAAGTTAAGACTAAAGCTTGCCACTATTAAAGATGTTTCTAACATCTTAAATGGAATGTTTTAGCAATGCAGAAAACAGATTTCAGTGAGTTACTAGTTTTATGATCATGAACTTATGTTTGAGCTTCTAAGCATAAAACGCTCAGTTTAGCGCTTCTGTGGACAGAAACACTCTGTTAGTGCAATTGAGCAAATGAACAGACAGAAAGCCCAAAAGTGCTGAAAACCTTCTTTCTCTGTTAGAGAATGATAGTTTGTTCAAAGTTAAGACTAAAGCTTGCCCATATTAAAGATGTTTCTAACATCCTAAAAGGAATGTTTTAGCAATGCAGAAAACAGATTTCAGTGAGTTACTAGTTTTATGATCATGAACTTATGTTTGAGCTTCTAAGCATAAAACGCTCAGTTTAGCGCTTCTGTGAACAGAAACACTCTGTTAGTGCAACTGAGCAAATGAACAGACAGAAAGCCCACAAGTGCTGAAAACCTTCTTTCTCTGTTAGAGAATGATAGTTTGTACAAAGTTAATACTAAAGCTTGCCCATATTAAAGATGTTTCTAACATCTTAAAAGGAATGTTTTAGCAATGCAGAAAACAGATTTCAGTGAGTTACTAGTTTTATGATCATGAACTTATGTTTGAGCTTCTAAGCATAAAACGCTCAGTTTAGCGCTTCTGTGGACAGAAACACTCTGTTAGTGCAATGAGCAAATGAACAGACAGAAAGCCCAAAAGTGCTGAAAACCTTCTTTCTCTGTTAGAGAATGATAGTTTGTTCAAAGTTAAGACTAAAGCTTGCCCACTATTAAAGATGTTTCTAACATCTTAAATGGAATGTTTTAGCAATGCAGAAAACAGATTTCAGTGAGTTACTAGTTTTATGATCATGAACTTATGTTTGAGCTTCTAAGCATAAAACGCTCAGTTTAGCGCTTCTGTGGACAGAAACACTCTGTTAGTGCAATTGAGCAAATGAACAGACAGAAAGCCCAAAAGTGCTGAAAACCTTCTTTCTCTGTTAGAGAATGATAGTTTGTTCAAAGTTAAGACTAAAGCTTGCCCATATTAAAGATGTTTCTAACATCTTAAAGGAATGTTTTAGCAATGCAGAAAACAGATTTCAGTGAGTTACTAGTTTTATGATCATGAACTTATGTTTGAGCTTCTAAGCATAAAACGCTCAGTTTAGCGCTTCTGTGGACAGAAACACTCTGTTAGTGCAATTGAGCAAATGAACAGACAGAAAGCCCAAAAGTGCTGAAAACCTTCTTTCTCTGTTAGAGAATGATAGTTTGTTCAAAGTTAAGACTAAAGCTTGCCCACTATTAAAGATGTTTCTAACATCTTAAATGGAATGTTTTAGCAATGCAGAAAACAGATTTCAGTGAGTTACTAGTTTTATGATCATGAACTTATGTTTGAGCTTCTAAGCATAAAACGCTCAGTTTAGCGCTTCTGTGGACAGAAACACTCTGTTAGTGCAACTGAGCAAATGAACAGACAGAAAGCCCAAAAGTGCTGAAAACCTTCTTTCTCTGTTAGAGAATGATAGTTTGTTCAAAGTTAAGACTAAAGCTTGCCCACTATTAAAGATGTTTCTAACATCTTAAAGGAATGTTTTAGCAATGCAGAAAACAGATTTCAGTGAGTTACTAGTTTTATGATCATGAACTTATGTTTGAGCTTCTAAGCATAAAACGCTCAGTTTAGCGCTTCTGTGGACAGAAACACTCTGTTAGTGCAATTGAGCAAATGAACAGACAGAAAGCCCAAAAGTGCTGAAAACCTTCTTTCTCTGTTAGAGAATGATAGTTTGTTCAAAGTTAAGACTAAAGCTTGCCACTATTAAAGATGTTTCTAACATCTTAAATGGAATGTTTTAGCAATGCAGAAAACAGATTTCAGTGAGTTACTAGTTTTATGATCATGAACTTATGTTTGAGCTTCTAAGCATAAAACGCTCAGTTTAGCGCTTCTGTGGACAGAAACACTCTGTTAGTGCAATGAGCAAATGAACAGACAGAAAGCCCAAAAGTGCTGAAAACCTTCTTTCTCTGTTAGAGAATGATAGTTTGTTCAAAGTTAAGACTAAAGCTTGCCCACTATTAAAGATGTTTCTAACATCTTAAAGGAATGTTTTAGCAATGCAGAAAACAGATTTCAGTGAGTTACTAGTTTTATGATCATGAACTTATGTTTGAGCTTCTAAGCATAAAACGCTCAGTTTAGCCCTTCTGTGAACAGAAACACTCTGTTAGTGCAACTGAGCAAATGAACAGACAGAAAGCCCAAAAGTGCTGAAAACCTTCTTTCTCTGTTAGAGAATGATAGTTTGTACAAAGTTAAGACTAAAGCTTGCCACTATTAAAGATGTTTCTAACATCTTAAATGGAATGTTTTAGCAATGCAGAAAACAGATTTCAGTGAGTTACTAGTTTTATGATCATGAACTTATGTTTGAGCTTCTAAGCATAAAACGCTCAGTTTAGCGCTTCTGTGGACAGAAACACTCTGTTAGTGCAATTGAGCAAATGAACAGACAGAAAGCCCAAAAGTGCTGAAAACCTTCTTTCTCTGTTAGAGAATGATAGTTTGTTCAAAGTTAAGACTAAAGCTTGCCACTATTAAAGATGTTTCTAACATCTTAAATGGAATGTTTTAGCAATGCAGAAAACAGATTTCAGTGAGTTACTAGTTTTATGATCATGAACTTATGTTTGAGCTTCTAAGCATAAAACGCTCAGTTTAGCGCTTCTGTGGACAGAAACACTCTGTTAGTGCAATTGAGCAAATGAACAGACAGAAAGCCCAAAAGTGCTGAAAACCTTCTTTCTCTGTTAGAGAATGATAGTTTGTTCAAAGTTAAGACTAAAGCTTGCAACTATTAAAGATGTTTCTAACATCCTTAAAGGAATGTTTTAGCAATGCAGAAAACAGATTTCAGTGAGTTACTAGTTTTATGATCATGAACTTATGTTTGAGCTTCTAAGCATAAAACGCTCAGTTTAGCGCTTCTGTGACAGAAACACTCTGTTAGTGCAACTGAGCAAATGAACAGACAGAAAGCCCAAAAGTGCTGAAAACCTTCTTTCTCTGTTAGAGAATGATAGTTTGTTCAAAGTTAAGACTAAAGCTTGCAACTATTAAAGATGTTTCTAACATCTTAAATGGAATGTTTTAGCAATGCAGAAAACAGATTTCAGTGAGTTACTAGTTTTATGATCATGAACTTATGTTTGAGCTTCTAAGCATAAAACGCTCAGTTTAGCGCTTCTGTGACAGAAACACTCTGTTAGTGCAACTGAGCAAATGAACAGACAGAAAGCCCACAAGTGCTGAAAACCTTCTTTCTCTGTTAGAGAATGATAGTTTGTTCAAAGTTAAGACTAAAGCTTGCCCATATTAAAGATGTTTCTAACATCCTAAAAGGAATGTTTTAGCAATGCAGAAAACAGATTTCAGTGAGTTACTAGTTTTATGATCATGAACTTATGTTTGAGCTTCTAAGCATAAAACGCTCAGTTTAGCGCTTCTGTGACAGAAACACTCTGTTAGTGCAATGAGCAAATGAACAGACAGAAAGCCCAAAAGTGCTGAAAACCTTCTTTCTCTGTTAGAGAATGATAGTTTGTTCAAAGTTAAGACTAAAGCTTGCCCACTATTAAAGATGTTTCTAACATCTTAAAGGAATGTTTTAGCAATGCAGAAAACAGATTTCAGTGAGTTACTAGTTTTATGATCATGAACTTATGTTTGAGCTTCTAAGCATAAAACGCTCAGTTTAGCGCTTCTGTGAACAGAAACACTCTGTTAGTGCAATTGAGCAAATGAACAGACAGAAAGCCCAAAAGTGCTGAAAACCTTCTTTCTCTGTTAGAGAATGATAGTTTGTTCAAAGTTAAGACTAAAGCTTGCCACTATTAAAGATGTTTCTAACATCTTAAATGGAATGTTTTAGCAATGCAGAAAACAGATTTCAGTGAGTTACTAGTTTTATGATCATGAACTTATGTTTGAGCTTCTAAGCATAAAACGCTCAGTTTAGCGCTTCTGTGAACAGAAACACTCTGTTAGTGCAACTGAGCAAATGAACAGACAGAAAGCCCAAAAGTGCTGAAAACCTTCTTTCTCTGTTAGAGAATGATAGTTTGTTCAAAGTTAAGACTAAAGCTTGCCCATATTATAGATGTTTCTAACATCTTAAAAGGAATGTTTTAGCAATGCAGAAAACAGATTTCAGTGAGTTACTAGTTTTATGATCATGAACTTATGTTTGAGCTTCTAAGCATAAAACGCTCAGTTTAGCGCTTCTGTGGACAGAAACACTCTGTTAGTGCAACTGAGCAAATGAACAGACAGAAAGCCCAAAAGTGCTGAAAACCTTCTTTCTCTGTTAGAGAATGATAGTTTGTTCAAAGTTAAGACTAAAGCTTGCAACTATTAAAGATGTTTCTAACATCTTAAATGGAATGTTTTAGCAATGCAGAAAACAGATTTCAGTGAGTTGCTAGTTTTATGATCATGAACTTATGTTTGAGCTTCTAAGCATAAACGCTCAGTTTAGCGCTTCTGTGGACAGAACACTCTGTTAGTGCAATTGAGCAAATGAACAGACAGAAAGCCCAAAAGTGCTGAAAACCTTCTTTCTCTGTTAGAGAATGATAG